>PVIC010003057.1:0-71767 GCA_004025085.1 Thryonomys swinderianus
TCTACCTCCCGAGTGCTGGGATGACAGGCGTGAGCCACCACACCCGGCACTGTGGTATGCAGTGTTGGTTGTTGGTGGGCGTGAATCTCCACGCCCAGCATTATATGTGGTTACCAGGGATCGAACTCAGGTCCTTGCGCTCACGAGGCAGTCGCTGGAACCACTGAGCTAACCCTCCGGCCCAATCATCATTGGTATTTTTAAAGACTGTCTTTAGGATTAGGTGATATCACCCTCATGTGTTTTATGCTGTTTTTTTGCTTATTAAACAAAGTAGGCAGTTGTTGCCTCCAGTTTAGAATTCTCTTGGCTCCAGGTATCAGGTAGAGGGTTATAGTTATCTCCAGGAGAGCAGAGTCAATTCAGGTAAAGCATTCATCACAGCACCTGCCCACCTTGCATGTATGCACAAGGGACAGAACACATAAAGTTTCATCTGATACATCCTCTGACAAATGGAGAAAACCATTGAAACTGGACCAATTCAGAACACTCATGACAAGAGATCTTTATATAGTTGGTAGAGCAGGTTTCCAAAGAAGTCTTAGGCTGAATGTATAAATATATAGGCTGAAAACCTGAAATGAGATTGAATGGGCTGGCTGAAAATCAGTATCAATTTTAAAGAAAATTTGACACATGCCATAAATATATTTTTCTTTTCTTTTTTCTTTTTTTCCTTTTTGAGACAGGGTCTCGCTTTGTAGTTCAGGCTGGCTCTGAGCTCACTATGTAGTCCAGGCAAGCCTTGAACTCAGCAATCCTCCTGCCTCTGCCTCCCGAGTGCTGGGATTACAGGCGTGAGCCACCACGCCCAGCAATATATTTTTCTTTTGATGTGGCTTTTGTGGGCATCTGGTTAGGTGGAAAATATTCAGATTAGATTATTAAATTGGAACTAGGCCAAGTACTTAAAGAATGACATGCTCGACATTCAAATTTATTAATTGATTAAGGGCTAGCAACAGCATATTTTCAACCCTTGTTAAAAAATAACAACTCTCTACAGTGTTCCATCTAGTAAGGAAAATGAAATAAATACTCTGAATTTGTGTGTACTACTACTTAATATCTGTGTGTCTCAGTTATCTGATTTTAGAAAAGGGGTAATAGTACCTCAAAAGACTGTTGAAGATTACTTAATATATGAAAATGTATGGAATACTTTCTGGTTCATGGTAAGTAGATAAGCATTAGTCATTTTATTGTTCTTGTTATCTATTATTATTATTATTTCTAAAGATATTACATTAGTAGGTGGATTAGTAAGTTTTCCCATCACTGAGACACAATACTTGACACCCATAATTTAAAGGAGGTAAGATTTAATATAGTTCACAGTTTCCAAAGATTCATTAGATGGCTGGCAGCCCCTAAGGCAAATTCCTCATGACAGAAAGGCATGATCAAGCTAAGCTGCTTAATCCATGGCAGCTAGGAATTAGAGCAGGGAAACAGCATCAAGAGGAATGGATGAGGTGTCATATATAGTATCCAAATCCACGCCTCTTTTAACCCAGCCAGACACATCCAGCAGCACACTTTACTAATCCACTAGACATTTTTAAATCCAGTGATGCTGACATATTAGGATTAATCATTGTAGTAGGCAACTTTTGGTACAGACCTAAAGGTAAATATATGAGTACAAATGTGAAAATCAGGCTGAGGACAGGACAATCTGGGTGCTCCTTAAAGGTGAGATAAAGGGCTTTCCTGTTAACCTTTGGATCTTCATAGCAAAATGATTAAGTGTTCAATAAACTTCTGTTGAATAAATATTAGTTTCTTAAGGATAGATCCTTGTTAATTACTCCCTTCTCATCTTTTGAACTTTTGCATAGGGTTTAAATGTGGCAAGAGTGGTGTTTAATTGGTTATGAGTGATTAGGTTCTATACAGTCTTACTGTGACTATTTTTTTTGCTATATCAACATTTATTTTTGTTTCTTTCCTAGGTTTAAAGTACAATTGAGAAATAAAATTTGCATATATTTATGTGATGCTATATATATATATATATATATATATATATATATATATATATATACACTCTGTGGAATGTTTAAATCAAACTCACTAACATGCCTGTGACCCCCACATGTGTATCAATTTTTGTGTGAATTTGACCTTTGACCACTTTCTTTTTCTTCATAGTCTTTTCTCCTCTAATTTCTGAGATATCACTTTGACATCTTCTTCAGACTTCTCCTCCATGGCTAGAAAGATGATTATTAGCCATATTCCAGGGCTAAGCTTTGTCTCTGGTCCTCTTTGCTGCGCATCCTGAATCAATTCTGAGTTCATTCACACATCCCTATGGTTTCAATGATTTTATATTCTGATAACTCTGTTTTATTTCTCAATCACAGACTTCTTTCCTGAACCTCAGCCTGCATCCTGAGCAGATTTTACTATGACATCCCAAAGATGCCTTAAGGCAACATGTTCTCAGACTCTTGTGTCCTTAGTTCAGTGAATTACTGTGCACCCTAGTTATCTAAATTAGAAAACTGAAAAGCCACTCTCTTTACCTTACTCTCCATGTGTCAGGGCTTGTGTTCAGATGTCCCCCTACAGCCTCATTTGGTCTGAGGTGAGGCTATTTCAGAGGTGAATGGTTTCAGATTGTGTGATTTGCAATGCACTTGGGCCCAAGGGCTCTTGGATTAGGGGTGAGTGCTCACTGGCCTAAGTAGTCTGAATAACATAAAAACAGCAGGAAGATGCTGTTAAGCCCTATTGTTGCTTTTGGTGTCTTCGGCTGCCATAAACTGCTGCCCCTCTGCCACCCTGCCTTAGAGCCAGTGGAATATGGACCAAAACCTCTAAAAATTGTGAGCTAAGTAAACATTTCCTCCTTTAACTTTGAGTATCAGGTATATTGCCTCAACAAGAGAAAAGCGACTAAGACGTCATTCAGTAAGCCAGGCCTGTTTCTCTTAAAATGGTTCCCTGTCATCCCCCTGTTCTACTTCAGGGAATTGATTTAAAATGGTTTCCTGCCATTTCCCTGTTCTACTCGAGGGGATTGATTCCCCTCAGACTGCATATTCTAGGGACTTATATCAGCTAGTTTCTAGCTGGATTTTTCTAATGAAAAGCCTTGATTTTAGACTCAAGGATATGGCATTTTCCTACCTACTACTGTGGTTGAGTGCCTAACCCACAAAATTTGAGGTAAATACTCAACATTGAAGCTCTTTATTTGGTACTGTTCTCTACCAACCTTTTCCATGGGGAGCTCATACTTTATTCTTACCATTATGAATACAGATTTGGTCTCTCATCAGCATCATCTAAGGACTTGTGGAATGCCCAATTTACCATTATGTTGTTGCATAAAAACAGTTCTGTCCAAGGGACATATTTATGAGGAAAATATAGTACTAAAATTTGCTGTTTACCATGTACTCCATCACCCGGGAGTTGCTGGCACGATAAAGTGGTAGAATGGGCTAATATTTAGTTATGATACCAAATGGGAAATCACATCCTGGAGGATTGTAATGTGTCTCAGTACATGGTCTATGTTTTGAAGCAATGACTGAAATATGGTATATTTCTCCCCTATGTAGAATATATAGGTCTAGGAATTAAGAAGCAGAAGTATGAATGGCCTTTCTCCCTATTGTATGTAATAAGCCAGTCAAGAATTTTATATCCTCTCCACAATCTTTAGCCTTGCTGGTCTAGAAGTCTTTGCCTCCAAGGAATAAATGCTTCATTATAATTGAAGTTGAGACTGACACCTGGCATTTGGAGCTCCTCCAACAAGCAGAGAAGTGTGACTGTATTGCCTGAGATGATTGATCATGATTGATAATGAGAAATTAGTTCACGGCTACCTAATGAAAGCAAGGGGACTATTTTTGAAATCCAGGAGGTTCACAGAGATGTTTTTTGATACTTCCATTTCTGCTAGGGAAACTCAGTTAAAGACTATAGCAACCAGTATGTACAGGACTGTAACTGATGCTGCAAAATGGAGGGTTATAAGTGAGATACTTTTCTTTTACAGATAAGCAACTTCTCTAAACTTCCCTCTGCAGAGAACACAACCTGTACTCTCTCCTCTCCTCAGCTCAAAAGACAGAACAAAATATGCAGATGGTGCCAGCCCTAGGAGGTTGGAGCCTGATTTCCTTTCCACTAGAAAGAGTAGGAAGAGCTAAACATGGCTGAAAATGGCAAAGCAAGTGTGGAGATCTACACTGTCTCTCTGTGCTCCTCTTCTGCTGTCCTTTACTTATAAAAGGTCTTTGCCCACTTGTACATGGGGAGATGGCGATTTGAAGAAAATAAGCCCCTTCGTCTCCTTGGAACTGTCTTTGAATAAATTCTTGTTTCCATTTTACCAAAACGTATGGCCTCCTTTGACTTGGAGGCGAGTGAATGAACCTAAGCAGCTGGTAACAGAACCATCAAAGATTCAGACCCTTCAGAAATGAGACTGGATTATTTTACAGGCAAAAGAAATACATCTAGTTAATGTTCTGGCTGAAAAGGAAGGAAAGACAAAATATGTAGCAGGAGAAGAAAGTGAATTGTGTCAACTATGGCCATATGACCCATTATAGAAAAAGAATTATAACAAACAACATAATTTTATGCATGTATTAACCAACAATCTCATTATTTTGTATGTGGAATGTGGGTATGACTATAGTTTAATTTATAGTTCACCAGACCACAATTATGTTATCATACTATCTGATACTTATAGGAGGGATCATAATTCCTTGAAACCACCGATTTGAGACAGAATATTGATGAATCAGATTTTCTTTCTCTTTCTGGAGAGAGCCGATATGTTGTATCATAGGTAGTTGTCTCATGTCTGGCAGAAGCATAAAATTGTTAAATGTGGTATTGCAGTCAAGGTTTGCAAGTGAACAGATTTGAAACATGACACATAATTTAGAGGATTATTTTTAAAATATTCACTCAAGGGCCGGAGATTTAGCTCAGTGGCTCCAGCGCCTGCCTCGCAAGCCCAAGGTCCTGAGTTCCATCCCAGTAACCACATAGAATGCTGGGCATGGTAACTCACGCCCACCAGCAATCAATACCACACACCATAGTGCCGGGCGTGGTGGCTCACGCCTGTAATTGCAGCACTTGGGAGGCAGAGGCAGGAGGATTGCTGAGTTCCAGGCTTGTCTGGGCTACATAGTGAGCTCAGAGCCAGCCTGAACGACAAAGCGAGACCCTGTGTCAAAACAAAAACAAAACCAAAAAAATATTTGCTCAGAAAGTCATACAGAGGAGTGCGAGAGATCTGCCCACATGTAGAGATATGAAGAATCCAGCTGAGAGCCTGGATCTCATGGCAACATCCTGTACAAATCCGGCTAAAGATCTAGAGCCCAAGGCAATGTCTTGTGGAAATCTGTATCAAAGATCTGCACTGGGAAGGCCCAAGGGCCAGTGGTAGAAGCTCCAAAGTCTACACTTGTGCTGTGAAGAATTTGAACCACCAGAATGAGAGATCTGCACTGGAGCCAGGGACTGATGCTCAGGGTGAAGACCAGAGCTCCTGACGAAAATAATAGCCTTTGTCAGTGACAGCAAGGACCTGAGGTCCTCTGATGATGTGACTAGCTGAGTTTGTATCAGGAAAACCAGCAGTGGCAAGTTTCTTCAGGAAAATCAATAGCATACAATCTTCCCCTCCAGTTCTCCTTTAATGCCCTTCACAACAATTCTCAGATGGATCTCGACACCCAGAACCACGATGACTCAGCTCAGCTGGGCATTCTAAATTGAGTCAGTTAATCCACCACAATATGCTTGCAGTTAGCTCATCTACTGCCTCACATGGACTCACAGAATCGTTTATCCATCATCATGGAATTCCACAATTCCATATAGCCTTGTCCTCTGATCAAGGCACACATTTTATAACCAATAATTTGAAGCAGTGGGCTCATGCTCATGGAATTCACTGGTCTTACCATGTGCCTCACCATCTGGAAGGGACTAGATTGATAGAAAAGTTAAACGGTCTTTTGAAGACACAATTACAGCACCAGCTAGGTGGAAATAGCTTGTAGGGCTAGGGCAAGGTTCTTCAAAAGACTCTGTATGCCTTGAATCAGCGCCCACTATATGGTACTGTGCCTTCCATAGCCAGGATTCATAGGTCCAGGGATCAAGGGGTGGAAATGGGAATGATACCACTCACCATTATCCCCAGTAATCCACTAGCAAAATTTTTATTTCTATTCTCACGACCTTATGTTTTGCTGGTTTAGAAGTCTTAGTTCTAGAAGGGGAAAAGGTTTGCACCAGGAAGCATAGCAATGGTACCACTGAACTGGAAGCTAAGACTTCACCTTGGCTGTTTTGGTCTCGTCATGCCTCTGAGGAGATGAGTTAAAAAGAGAATCACAGTGTTGTCAGGAGTGACTGATCCAAACTCTAACAGGGAGTTGGACTACTACTCCACAGTGGAGGAAAGGAAAAATATACATGGAGTGCAGCAGATCCCTTAGGGCTCCTCTTAGTATTACTGTTGTTCTAGTCAATAGGAAATTATAGCAACCTAATCCAGGCAAAAAGACAAATGATCCAGAGCCTTCAAGAATGAAGGTATGGGTCACTCCACCAGGGAAAAAACTAAGACGTACTGAGGTGTTTGCTTGAAGACCAAGGGAATACAGAATGGGCAATAAAAGAAGGTCATTCTAAATACCAGCTATGACGAGAATGATGATTTTAAGTATACTATTTCTCTCCTAATATGGTTATAATGTAATATAATATTGAAAGTTTTTTTTTTGAGACAGGGTCTCGCTTTGTAATTAAGGCTAGCTTTGAGCTCACAATGCAGCCCAGGCAAGCCTTGAACTCAGCAATCCTCCTGCCTCTGCCTCCCGAGTGCTGGGATTACAGGTGTGAGCCACCACGCCCGGCACTGTGGTATGTGGTATTGATGGCTGGTGGGCGTGAATCTCCACGCCCAGCATTATATGTGGTTACTGGGGATCGAACTCAGGTCCTTGCGCTTGCGAGGCAGGCGCCGGAACCACTGAGCTAACCCTCCGGCCCCTAGACTCTATTTCTTTAGTGTTTCTCCTGTACTTCAAACAAAAATAAGTTAGGAAAGCAGGTCTCTAAATAATGTTGTTTATAAAACTAAATCTCTTAAACTTATGACCTCATACATTGTGTCTTTTACTCAGTACCAAAGGTGTTATTCTAGAAAATGAGAAGCTGAAGAGAGAACCCAGACCTACAGTGTGGCAGAAGTGACCTTGGAACTGAATTCTCTTTTCTACATTTGCTGATATTCAGATATTATTATATTATTAAAGTCAGTGTCTTGCTAGCCTCAATCTTATTTTTTTGTATATTCTGCAAAATATAGTTACAGTGAAGCTGAGATGTGAATAGTTTATTTTCCTGACAGTACCATCTTTGGGTATTTATAACAAATATTTTTGAAAACCCAGAATCATCTAAAGAAAAAATAAATTCATTGATAATTCTATAACTCCCAAACAATTCTTGTTAATAAAGCATTAGAATAACCCTCCAGTATTTTCTATTTATTTATTTTTCCTTTAAGTTTATTGGTAGATTTTAGGTATATATTACATTCATCTTTGGGGTTTGTACCTGTACATATATCTTGGTTCTTGTTTTTTTTTCCATCCACCCTCTCCCCATTTACAAAAACTGTTTCCATTTTTTCCTACTTTGCTCCTGTTTTTTCTTTCCTTCTTTTCATCCCCATGCTCCCTACTTCCTTCTTCTATCCTTTTGGATCTTTACTCCCTGTTTTACATTATCTGTTATACATTGTGGTCCTTGTTTATGCTTGCAGTTTCTCACACCAGAGAAACTATTTGGTACTTGTGTGTGTGTGTGTGTGTGTGTGTGTGTGTGTGTGTGTATGTTCCTGAGGATTGATTTCAGGAGTGAACATCCCTAAGAGCTGTATCTCCAACACTTTAAATTGTTTTTATTTTGAGACAGTGTCTTACTAAATTGACAAGGCTGGCTTCAAACTTGCGATCCTCATGTCTCAGCCTACCAAGTAGCTGGGATTATAGATGTGTGCCATCATACCTGACTCAATATTACTTTTAAATTCAATTTATTATTGAGATAATTGTAGGTTGAAATGAGTTGAATGAAGAAAATATAGAGATTCTTTGTAATTTGCAAAAACATTATAATATCATATCTAGGATATTGATGGTGATATGATGCAATAATCTTATTCAGATTTCCCACAATTTACCTCTATTCATTTGTATGTGTTTATTGTTATTTATTATATCCCGTACAGTTATATCATTTATATGGTTTCATGTATCCACCAACATAGTTAACACAGTATCTTTGTTACAGTACTACAGGGATCTTTCATATTGTCATTTTAGAACCACATGTACTCTTATCTTCTCTTTCTCAAGGTCCTTAACTAATCTCTGGCATCACTTATCTGTTTTTCAGTTCTAAAATGTTGTCATTGCAAAAAGTCATATAAATAGAATCACACAGTATGTAACCTTTTAGAATTGGCTTTTCCTCCCTTATAAATATAAATGTGACATTTATATATCATATCATATATATATATGATTTGATCTCAAAAATTGAGTTTATTGGTATATTTTAGGTATACATTATAAGCACATTCCTCATTAAGAATTTGTCCCTTTCCATGATATATCTTTATTCCTATTTTTCCCATTCCCCTGTCCTCCCTTCATCCTCTCCACCTTCATATACATAAGCTTTATTTCCACTTTTTCCTTTTTACCTTCAAAGTTTTTCTTTGCATCCCCTGTAACCCCACAGGTCCCCTTGGAAGATTTTTTTCCTATTTCACAATTCCTATCATTATTTTTGGCCCTCATTTGCACTTTTAGTTTCTCAAACTAGACAAATGGTATGGCATTTATATATTTGATTTAAATTTATCTATATCTCAATAGCTTTTTCATTTTTACTGTCCTTCATATGAATATACTATAGTTTCTTTAACCATTAACCTTTCATAGGACACATGGACTGATTCCTGTGTTTAGCTTTTATGAATAAAGCTGGTGTAAACATTTTTTTTTTTTTGAGACAGGGTCTTGCTTTGTAGTTCAGGCTGGCCCTGAGCTCAGTATGTAGCCCAGGCAAGCCTCAAACTCAGCAATCCTCCTGTCTCTGCCTCCCGAGTGCTGGGATTGCAGGCGTGAGCCACCACGCCTGGCTGGTGTAAACATTTTTGTACAGGTTTTTGTAGGGTCTTATGTTACTGCTTATCTTGGAGATACACCCAAGAATGTAATAATTAGGTAATTTTGTAACTATGTGTTTTTGCATTTTTTTTTAGGCAGTGACTCACTAATGCAGTTCAAATTGGCCCTGAACTCACTATGTAGCTGTATTAGTTACTTTTCTCATGGCTGACACAAAATACTCAACACCCAAAGTTAAAATAGGAAAAGTTTGTTTCCTTCATAGTTTGTAGAGGTTTCAGTCCATAGTTAGCTGACTCCAAGGCGGAGTAGTACATGGTGCAGGGGGAATAGTTCATAGCAGACAGAGCATGTGGAATTTGTGGTAACAAAGCAACAAGGGGAAGATGAGACTCTTTCTATTCCTTATATCCAAGATATAATAGAAACTAGGGTGGTGACAATCAATGTACTGATTTTTAATCATACACCCTTAATTTCAGCATCCCACACTCTAAATTCTGCCCCATGGAAAAACCCTATTACCACATGAGGCTTTGGGGCACATCTAGACAAAAGCCATAATAATTGCCCAGGATGGTTTGAATTTGTGGTGATCCTCCTGCCTCAGCTTCCCTAGTGCTCACATTACAAGTGTGTGCAGCCATGCCATGCATCTACATATTTAGTTTTAAAAGGAATTACTAAACCATCTTCAGAGGGACCATTCTATTTCACATTTCCACCAATAATACATGTTGACCCAGTTTCTTTGCCTCCTTACCAGTCGTTTTTGTTGTCATTATTCTTTTTGGCATTTGATAGATTTCTTCGTAGCTTGAATTTACATTGTCATAATGATTCATGATGTTAAATATCTTCATTTGCTTATTAGCCAACTATGTGTCTTTGATGAAATATGTGTTCATTTCCTTTACCCAGTTTTTAATTGGATTGTTGATTTATATTTTCAAATTTGTTGAATTTTAAGAGTTCATATGGAGATATGGGTCTTCTATCAAATATATGGTTTGCATATATTTTCTCTCAATCTATAGCTTCTCTTTTCATCCTCTTAAGGAAACTTGCTAAGAAAAGCTTTGAAAAAAATTTTTTTAATAGACAGGGTCTCGCTTTGTAGTTCAGGCTGGCCTTGAGCTCACTATGTAGCCCAGGCAAGCCTGGAACTCAGCAGTCTGCCTGCCTCTGTCTCCCGAGTGCTGGGATTACAGGCATGAGCCACCAAGCCCGGCACTGTAGTATGTGGTATTGATTGCTAGTGGGTGTGAGTCACCATGCTCAGCATTGTTGTATGTGGTTACTGGATCAAACTCAGTACCTTGCACTTGCGAGGCAGGCACTGGAAACACTGAGCTAAATCTCAGGCCCAGAAAAGCTTTGAATTTTGGTACCAAGACTAAGAACTGTTTGCCTGACTCCAGATCTGAAATATTTTATCCAATATTCTATTCTAAAACTTGTACAATTTTGTAATTTACATTTAAATTCATATTCTATATTCAGTTAATTTTTATATAAGGTGTAAGACTTAGATTGAGGTTTGATTAACTATGGATATTCAAGTGCTCTAGCATCACTTGTTGAAAAGGCTATCATTCTTCCATTGAATTATTGCACCTTTGTCAAAAGTATGAAATCTAGCAAAGTTATCCAGACATGGAATAAAAAAGAGGACTGGGGGAACAAGCTCAGTATGAAGGCCCTGGGCTCAATTTTCATTACTACCACAAAATAAAAATCAGGTGAACATATCTTTTTGTGGCTATGTTCCTGGATTCTCTGTTGTGTTATGTTGTGTTGTGTTGTGTCCTGTCCTGTCCTGTTCTGTTCTGTTCTGCTCTGTGTGTCTATACTTCAATTATTATGACTTCACGATGTCTAGAAATCAGGTGAACTATTTCCTTTACTTGATTCTTCTGTTTCAAAATTGTTCTAGCCATTCCAATTAATTTACACTTCCATTTAAATTTTAAAATAATCTTGTATGTATCTAGAAAAAAATATTCCAGGACATTGATAGTAATTATATAAACCTATATAGCAAATTGAGGACAATTGACATATTTACTATGAATATGTATGAATATGGTATGTCTCTTCATTTATTGATGTCCTCTTTGTTTTTTTTTTTTTTTTTGAGACAGGGTCTCGCTTTATAGTTCAGGCTGTCCCTGAGCTCACTATGTAGACCAGGCAAGCCTCAAATTCAGCATCCTCCTGTCTCTGCCTCCTGAGTGCTGGGATTACAGGCGTGAGCCACCATGCCCGGCACTGTGGTATGTGGTATTGATTGCTGGTGGGCGTGAGTCACCACGCCCAGCATTGTATGTGGTTACCGGATCGAACTCAGGACCTTGGTGCTTGCGAGGCAGGCGCCAGAACCACTGAGCTAACCCACCGGCCCAACTTACAACTTTTTTATTCAGTCTCCCATTAATGGGCATTTGGGTTGTTTCCAAGATTTAGCTATTACAAACTGTGCTGCTATGGGAATATATATGTCAGTGTGGTGTGATGCTTGTAATTCTTTTATGAATATACCCAGCAGGGAAATAGGGTCAAATGGGATATTGAATCCTAGTGGCATTAGCTCTTCACCAAATTTCTTGTAGAATTTAGCAGTGAAGCCATTAGAACCAGGACTTTGCTTTGTCAGTAGGTTTTTAATTATATTTTGAATTTCACTAATCGATATTGAAGTGTTTAGAGTTTTTATATCTTCTTCACTCAACTTTATTAATCCATATGTGCTTAGGAATCTGTCCATTTCTTCTGTGTTTTCCATCTTATTACAATATAAGTTCTCAAAGTAGGTGTTGAGTGTCTTCTAGATTTCTCCTGGACTCTCGTGGTTTCCCCCTTTTCATTCTTGATTGCATGGATTTGAGCCTTTTCCTTCCTGTTTTTTTTTTAATAAGATTGTTTAAGGGGTTGTCAATTTTGTTTATTCTTTGAAAGAATCAGCTCTTTGATTTATTGATTTTTTTTTTGCATTGTTCCCTTAGTCTTCACTGCATTAGTTTCTTGTCTGATTCTTACAAATTCCTCCCTTGTATGAGATTTGGGTTTTTCTTGCTTTCTTGTTCTAGGAGTTTGAGGTTCAGCATTAGGTTGTTTATTTAAACTGACTTTGTTTTCCTAGTATTGCATTCAGTGGTATGAGTTTGTCTCATACAAGGGCTTTCATTGTGTCTCAGAGATTCCTGCATATTGTATTGGCATTATTATTTAATTGTAGGTACTAATTCCTTTTTAAATTTCATCCATGACCCATTGGTTGTTCTGGAGAGTATTATTCAATTTCCATGGGGTTATGAAGTTATTGGGATTTCTTTTGCTATTAATCTCCAATTTCAAGAAATTATGGTCTGACAGTATATGGGGAAAACTTAAATTCCTTTGCATTTCCTTAAAAACATGTTCTATGAGTTAGCATGTGGTGTATTTTGCAGTATGACATATGTGTAGCTGAGAAGAATGTAAATTCTGATTTTCTGGGTGAAATACTCTGTAGACGTTTGTTTAGTACATTTTAAAAAAATTTTGGGGGCCGGAGGGTTAGCTCAGTGGTTCCGGCGCCTGCCTTGCAAGCGCAAGGTCCTGAGTTCGATCCCTGGTAACCACATATAATGCTGGGTGTGGAGACTCACGCCCACCAACAATCAACACTGCATACTACAATGCCGGACGTGGTGGCTCAAGCCTGTGGTCCCAGCACTCAGGAGGCAGGGACAGGAGGATTGTGAGTTCGCGGCGGCTTGCCTGGGCTACATAGTGAGCTCAGGGCCAGCCTGAACTACAAAGTGAGACCCTGTCTCAAAAGCAAAAAAGAAAAAAAAAATTTTGGATCATTTCTAATATTTCATTGTTGATTTTTTAATCTAGTTGATCTATTTGTGACACTAGGGTGTTGAGGTTCCCTACCACTATTGTATTAGTGCTTATTTGATTTTTTATGGCCATTAATATTTGTTTCATATATTTGGATGTGCTAGCATTTGCTGTATATATATATTAATGAATGTTGCCTCTTCCTTTTGGATTGTTCCCTGTATAAGGATAATAGTACTCATCTTTGTCTCTCTTAATTAGTTTTTGTTTGAAAACTACTAAGAAAGTCACTCCTACTTTTTTGTTTTTTGAGACAGGGTCTCGCTTTGTAGTTCAGGCTGGCTCTGAGCTCACTATGTAGTCCAGGCAAGCCTCGAACTCAGCAATCCTCCTGTCTCTGCCTCCTGAGTGCTGGGATTACAGGCGTGAGCCACCATGCCCGGCTGGGCCACTCCTACTTCTTTTGTGGTTTCCTATCACATGAAGAATTGTTTTCCATTGTTTTTCTAAATCTATGGATTTCTTTTTCTAAATCCATGGATTTCTTTTTTTTTTATGGATTTCTTTTTGAATTAAGTGTGTTTCTTGAGTATAACATATCATTGTACCTTGCTCCTTAATACATTCTGCCAGTATATTTCTTTTAATTGATGAGTTGAGGCCATTAACATTAATGGTTATAACTAATATGTACTGATTTATCTTTGTCATGATATTGTTCTGTTGTTGACTCATTATTTTTAAAAACCCCCCATTAATTTCTTGCCTTGCCTAATGGCTTCATTCTGTTAGTCTTCATGGAGTTGTGACCCTCACTATCTTTTTCTAGGATATTATTTACATTTCTTTTTTGGAGTGCTGATTTGATATTCATGAAGTTTCTCGTGTGTTTATTGTCATAGATGTATCTTATTTCCCCATCAGTTTTGAAAGTTTTGCAGGACACTTCAATCTAGGTTGGAGGTTGTTTTCTTTTAGGGTTTGAAATACTTCATTCCAGGCTCTCCTTGAGTATTTGTGTTGAAAAGTCTACTATAGTTTTACAGGGCCTTCCTTTGTGTGTGATTTGTTTCTTTTCTCTAAATGCTTTCAGTGTTTTCTTCATTTGTTGGGTTTCTGGAATCTTGAGTATATGAGTACATGTGGCTTTTTCTCAATCATAGTTGGAGACCCATATGACTCACCTATATGTCAACTTCTTTTTTTCTGTTTGGGAAGTTTTCTAACATCTGTGAACCATTTTATTTTTAATGTCATTGGCCTTATTTTCTGTTGTCAAATTTGTGCCTATATAGTTGTTATGGTATTTCTATAATGCAATTTAATGTTTGCAAGATGTACAATTATATTTCTTGTTTTCTTCACGCTGATAATTTGAAACTTCTTTCCTTCTTCTTTTGAGAATTTTTGCTAGATGTTAAGTCCAATCTTTAGGAAGATTCACCTTTTTGTTTTATTTTCTCTATTATTATTGTGTTGAATTTATTGAGTTTTTGCTCTTTATTTTTTTCCTTCTGCTTGTGGGTTATTTTCCTGTTCTTTTTCTAGATTCTTGAGTTAAAAACCTTGGTAGTAGATGTGGTATTTTTCATCTTTTCTAATGTAAATATTTCATGTTATGCATTTTTTTCTGTGTACCGCATTAGCTGTGTCTCATAAATTTTGACATGTAGTTTTCCACTTAGTTCAATATAGCTTCTAATTTCCATTGGAACTTCTTTGATCCGTGGACTATTTAGATGTACTTAAAATTTCCAAGTGTTTAGGGATTTGATTTTTGCCTTTCTGGTTTATTTAGATTAATTTCATCATAGCTAGAGAAAATACTCTATATAATTCCTTTTTAAAAATTGATTTTATGGGTACATTATATACATACATTAGAATCACATTCAACATTGAGAATTTGTACCTGTAAACAACACATTATAATTCTCATTTTCTCTCAATTTCATGCTTTCCCTATAACCTGCACTCCCTATATATATAGATGTTATTTCATTTTTTAACCATTACATTTTATCTTTCCTTTCTCTTGAACTTCCTTTCCTTTTCCTTTTTTTTTTTTTTAAGACAGGTTCTCGCTTTGCAGTTCAGGCTGACCCTGAGCTCACTATGTAGCCCAGGCAAGCCTCGAACTCAGCAATTCTCCTGTCTCTGCCTCCTGAGTGCTGGGATGACAGGCGTGAGCCACCACACCCAGCAACCTTTCCTTTTCCTTTTGAACATTTTGTTCCTATTTGACAATGCCTGTCATACATTTTGGTATTCATTTACACCTTCAGTTTCTTACACTAGAAAAAAGAAGTGGTTTTTACACAGTTGTATCCTATTTATTGACTTATGTGTATGTCTTCAGTGTACATCTATTTCAGCAAAAATGAATCAAATTTATCATTCTTCATGGCCAAGTAATACTCCATTTCATTTAAAAAGCACATCATCTTTATTCAGTCTCCCATTGATAGACATTTGGGCTGTTTCCAAGATTTAGTTGTTACAAACTGTGCTTCTATAAACATGGGTGCACAGATGTTGTTGTGATATAATTCTTTTGTGTATATACCTAGCAGGGGGAGAGCAGGGTCAAATGGGGCATCTAATCCTAGGTTTTAAAGAAATCTACACACTGATTTCCACAGTGGTTTCACCAGTCTACATTCCTACAAACAATGGAGAAAGGTTACTTTCTCCCCACAGCCCCACCAGCATATGTTGTTGGTTGATTTCATGGTAGTAATTTTTTTTTTTTTTTGCAGAGAGAGATGAAATCTAAATGTTGTTTTCATCTACATCTCTCTAATGAACAGCGATGTGGAACATTACTTCATGTTTCTTAGCTGCCTTTATTTTTTAATATGAAAAAATGTCTGCTCATTTCAGATGCCCAATTTTTAATTGGGTCTTTAATTTTGGGAGGTTTATTTTTTTAAAGTTCTTTATATACTCTAGATAGTACTCCTATGTCTGAGAAACTGCTGGTAAACATTCTTTCCCATATTGTAGGTCGGCTTTTCTTCCTGTCCAGAAGCTTTTTAATAATGATATCACAGTTGTTGATTCTTTCTGCTAGTTCCTGTGCTGCTGTTTTGTTCATAATGTCATTCCCTATGCCACTGTCTCCAAGAGTTCTACCTAACCGGTTTTGCAGCAGATTTTGGGTTTCTGTTTTAATATTTAGGCCTCTAATCCACATTGATTTTACTTTGGTGCATGGTGAGATAAATCTAGTTTTAATCTTTGGAAGATTGAAACCCAGTTTTTCCAGCACCATTTTTTAAAGAGGCTATCTTTCCCCAGTTGAGGACGTTTTGCTTCTTTGTCAAAGATGAGGTGCATTAGTATATCTGGGGTTGTTTCTGAAACTTTTATTCTGTTTCAATAATCCTCATGTCTATTTCTTTGCCAGTACCATGCTGTTTTTATTAGTGCCTTTATAGTATACTTTCAAATTGGGGATAGTGATACCCCTTGCCATGATCTTGTTGCCTAAAATTGCTTTTGATATTCCAGGTCTCTCTTGATTCCAGATGAGTTTTTGTATTATTTTCTCCAGCTCTATGAAATACGCTGTTGGGATTTCAAACAGGAGTGCATTGAATCTATATAGTAGTTTTGGCAGTATAGTCATTTTTGATGATAATGGTTCTTTCTATCCAGGAATAAGCGATGTTTTTCCATTTTCTGATATCTTCTTCCATCTCCTACTAATGCTGTAGTTTTCAGAATAGAGGTCTTTCACTTCCTTTGGTAGAAAGCTTCGTATATATTTTGGGGTTTTTTGAATGCTACTGTGAAAGAAATTGATTAATTTCTCTCATTGAGTTCATTGTTCATATATACAAAGGCTACTGAGTTTTGAGGGTTGATACTATCCCCAGCCGTACTTCTAAATCCAGTGATTAAGTTGAGCAGTCTTTTAGCTGAGTTTTTGGGATCTTCTTAGAGTATCATGTCATCAGCAAATAATGACAGTTTAACTTCTTCCTTACCTATCTTTGTTCCTTTTATTTCTTTCTCTTGTCTCATTGCTGGGGCTAATGTTTCCAAAAGTAGATTGTATAGGAGTGGTTACAGTGGAAATCCTTGTCTATTTCCATTTTTGAGCATTTAATATGATGCTGGTTGTTGGTTTCTCATAAATAGGTTTTATCAGGTTGAGAAAAAGAACATCTCTCCCAATTTTTTGCAGTTTTTAATCATGAATGGATTTTGGATTTTATTGGATGCTTTTTTTTCTGAATCTAGTGACATAACCATATGGTTTGTGTCCTTGAGTCTCTTAATATAATGTATTACATTAATTGATTTATGTATGTTGAACTATTCTTGCTTGCTCTCTGGGATGAATCCAACTTGGTCAGGAGGGTATGATCTTTGTGATGATTCTCTGTATTCTGTTTGCCAGTATCTTACTGAGAATTTTTACATCAGTGTTCATCACAGAGATTGACCTGTAGTTCTCTTTTTGGTTGGGTCTTTCTCTGCTTTAGAATCAAGGTAATGGTTGCTTCCAGGAATTAATTTGGGAATCTTGCATTCCTTTCAAATTTGTGAAAGAGTTTGAGAAGTAGCGATATTAGCTGTTTTCCAAAATTCTTGTAAAATTCAGCAGTAAAGCCATCAGGACCAGGACATTTCATTTTGGTATTTTAAAATTACATTTATCAATTTCACATGTTGCTATTGGGGCATTTAGTATGTTCATATCTTCTCTCTTCAACATGGGAAGTTCTTATGTGTCTAGGAGTCTATGCATTTGATCTGTGGTTTCCATCTTACTGGAATGCAAGTTTTCAAAGTATGTGTTCATTAGCCTTTGAATTTCTGCTGGATCTGTGGTGATTTTCCCCTTTTCATGTCTGATTTCATGAATTTGAGCCTTTTTAAAAAATTTGAATCTTTATTGGTACATTAAATATACATATCATGATCAAGCTCAACACTGAGAATTTGTGCCAGTATATGACATGACTTAATTCTCATTTTTCCCCTTCCTTATACTCACCCTACAACCCCCTGTACTATATATATAACCCTGTTTCCTTTTTTTCTGCCTATCACATGTTTTTTCTTTTCCCTTTCCTTTTTTTGATAAGGCTGCCTACGAGTTTGTCAATTTTTTTCAAAAAAAAATCTCTTCAATTCTTTGATTTTTTATATCATCCTCTTAGTCTCCATTGCATTAATTTCTGCTCTAATCCTTATAAATTACTTCTTTGTACAAGCTTTGAGTTTATCTTGCTCCTCTTTTTCTAGTAGGTTGAAGTCCAGCATTAGGTTTTTTATTTGAGCTTGTTCTGCTTTCCTAGTATAGACAGTCATTACTATGAATTTACCTCATAAAATTGCTTTCATTGTGTCCCATAAATTCCTGTATGTTGTACTTGTGTTATCATTTAATTGAAGAAACTGTTTAATTTTTTTCTGTGACTCATTGGTTTCTCAGGATTGTTGTTCAATTTCCATGTATTTGTGAGATTCTTGGAATTTATTTTGCCATTGTTCTCCAATTTCAAGGCACTGTGGTCTCACAGTATACAGGGGATAACTCAACTCCTTCGCATTTACTTAAACATACCCTATGAACTTAGATGTGGTCTATTTTGGAGAATAACCGATGAGCAATTGAGAAGAATGTATATTCTGACTTTGTAGGTTGGAATACTTTATAGACATCTGTTAAATCCATTTATTCAAAAGTTTCTTCAGTTCAAGTATTTCATTATTGAATTTTTTGTCCAGTCTATCTGTCTATTTGTGACAGTGGGGCACTGAGATCCTCTACTACTATTGTATTAGTGCTTATCTCACTTTTCATGTCCATTAATATTTGTTTTATACAGGTGGGTACACTAAACCTTTGGTGCATAAATATGAATGTCATCTCTTCCTTGTAAATTGTTCACTGTACTAGGATATAGTGTCCTTGTCTGTCTCTCTTAATTAGTTTTGGTTTGAAATCTACTTTGTGTGCAAATAAGATAGCCACCCCTGCTTTTTTGCATTTTCCTCTCACATAGAGAACTGTTTTTTATCCTTTTACATTGAGTCTATGGCTTTAGTTTGGAATTAGATATTTTTCTTGTATATAGCATATTGTTGGATCTTGCTTCTTAATCCATTCTGTCAGTCTGTGTCTTTTAATTGGTGCATTGGGGCAACTGACATTAATGGCTATAACTGATATGTTCTGCTTTAGCTCTGTCATGATGTTTTTCTATTCTTGGCTTTTTTATTGTTTTCTTTTCCCCTTTCCATTCAGTTTTTTGCTTTGCCCAGTAAGTTGACTCTGCTGGGTATAATGTTATTGTGGCACTCATTGTCTTTTTCTAGGATATTGTTTAGAATTTTTTGGAGTGCAGGTTTTTTACTCATGAAGTTACTGAGGTGTCCTTTGTCATAGATGTATCTTATTTCCCTGTCGAGTTTGAGGAGTAGTTTTGTAGGATACATCCATCTAGGTTGGAGGTTGTTTACTTTTAGGGCTTGAAATACTGCACTCCAGGCTCTCCTTTACTTGAATGTTTCCTTTGAGAAGTCCTCTATGATTCTGATGGGCTTTTCTTTGTATGTGATTTGTTTCATTTCTCTGACTGCTATCATTATTTAATTCTTCTGTTGGTTTTCTGGAATCTTGAGTATTATATGCCCACATATAATTTTTTTTAGATCACTGCCACTTGGAGTCCTATATCCTTCACTTGTCTATATGTCAAATTCTTTTCCTTTTCCTGTGAAGTTTTCTGCCATTATACCTGTGAAACATTTTTATTTTTTTATTTTTTTGAGACAGGGTCTCTGTAGTTCAGGCTGGCCCTGAGCTCACTGTGTAGCCTAGGTAAGCCTCAAATTCAGCAATCCTCCTATCTCTACCTCCCAAGTGCTGGGATTACAGGCATGAGCCACCACGTGTGGCACTTTGGTATGTGGTACTGATTGCTGGTGGGTGTAAGTCACCATGCCCAACATTGTATATGCTTACCAGGATCAAACTCAGGACCTTGCAATTGCGAGGCAGGCGCCGAAACCACTGTGCTAAATCTCCGGCCCTAAAATGTCTTTTGCACTATCTCCATTTTCTTCACTGTTACCAGTCAGTGTTAAATTTTTCTTAATTGCTGATCTAGAAGCTGATATACTGATTTCTTGTGGCCCCTTACTATTTTGCATAAATTATTCCTTTCCTGTGGACTGGCTGCAGTCGTATCGTCTATGTCTCAAATTTGGCCTTCACATTCATTCACCCTATTTCACAAACGTTTTGTGATTTTCATGTTCTGGAAATTTGTTTGAAGCTGTTTAACAGATTCCATCAATTTCATAATCTGATGCTAGAAATTTAGCTCACGTGGTGCCATGACTACCTTGGAAGCACAAGGGCCTGAGTTCATCCACCTCACAAACAAAAACAAAACTTAGAATCATAATCTGAGATTCTACCATGTTCCTGATCTCTTCTTTTGTGTTGTTAATCATATCTTTCACTTTGGACACTATCCTTTTTTTTTAATTTGAGCTATTATATGTCTTTTTTGTCTGAGATTGATTTCTATTTTACTAGATACTCTTTTGTTACCAGCTCAGAGAGTCCTGTTGTTTGATCTTCAATTTGCTCTATTTCACTTTTTTCTGGATTCCCCTGAGGTGATGATCTTTGTTTCCGGGTTTTTAAATTTCCTCTTTTGTTTTGTTTTCTTTTTTTGTTGTTGTTGCTGATGTTTTTGGTTTAATTCTTGGCTTACTGTCTATGCAAAATTTATTAGAAGCCTCTTTCTTCCTAATAATTAGAACCCTTAAGAGATGGCTACTTGCTAGCTTTTCCTCTTGGATCTAATGGCCCTCAAACAATCTCAGTTCTGGCATACTAAGGAAAGTACTTAAACAGAAAAAAAAATCATATCACATTGTTTGAAATAATACATATAGTTTCATCAATAATATCAAACAACAAAGGAAATGACAAGCTTTGGCAGTTACTCTTCTGGTACCTTTATCCTCATGAATGACAAAATTTAGAAATAACCAGAAATAGCTTTACAACATCCAGGTCTTCAATATAGTTGCATCACCCTTTAGGAATAAAGGGTGTCCAGGGAATTTTTTTTTGGGGGGGGGGAGATAAAAGAGAGGGAGAGACTGGAAATAGGTTTACAGGGCACATAAATATCGCAGAAACCCCAGGAAACTGATAAAGGCTGTAGGACAAAGGAGACAGAAGGAGCAAGTATAAAACAGAACAGACTAACAACAGGACCACTAGAAACTGTATTCCCATCCTCCTATAAATATTACAGAACAAAGAGAGAGTAGGGAAGACTGGAATGTATTAACTTCAGGGAACTGATATTGACCAGAGAATAAGAAAGAATGAAAGAACCAAAGAAGTATAGGGGTACCCAGCAGCAACAAGCTAACTGGAGACTGTTGTTCCTCTTCTGTAAAAATAAGAGCAGTTGAGAGAAGAAAAAATCTGAAATTTGACAGACTCAGCTATAAGAAAGAATAGTGAAGAATAAGAAAGAGATCATAAAAAAAGAGAAAAAGAACAATGATAGCAATAACAAAAAGCCAAAAACTCTACCAAAATTGCTTTTAAAGGCATGCATCTTCTGTCTCCTGTAGACAGTTTGGGCAGTAAAATGCAAATCAGAGTTGACTGGTTACAAGGAGACAGCCATAGTCCTCTGGGATTCAGTCTAGGTTCTGGCTATAAACATAATGCCTGAGTTGAGCTCAGTGAACTCCTGCAGGCTTGAACTCTGCAAGAGTCCGTGGTCTTGTAGGTGGGACTGACTCCACAAGCTTAGCAATACAGTTAAGATTTCTTCAGTCTTCCAGTGGCTGCTTGAATGATGTGGCAGACAGGGAAGATTCATGCACCAAAAACCTCTGCCTCTATCCTAGCACCACTGCCATACTTTTTCAGTGTGTGCAGACAAGTTCATGGAATCTCTTTGGCATCCTCCTCCTATACTGGTAAGACTGAGTGCTTAGAGTCTGAGTGCTGCAGAAATGGGGGCCAGAGCTTCATGCTTGCTCACACAGCAGTAACACTTTTCTATTATTTCACCTCTTTTAAATTTGTTGTTTGTTCTATAACCCAAGATGAGGTCTACTTTGATATACAGAAGGTCCCTCACTTGAGTTTATCCAACATAATATTTTTGTTTTTTGAGATACGGTCTCCATATGTCATTCAGGCTTGGAAGGAATGTTCTATAAATATGCAATAGATTTTTTGTTGTTGTGCTAATGTTATTGGGTTCTGCAGCTTCCTTGTTTTTAGAAAACAAGTCACTGAGATAAGAGTGTTGAAATCTTTAACTGTAACTCTGAGCTTGATGGTTTCTCCTCTCAGCTGTATCACTTTTTTTTAACATTTCTTTTAAAAAATTTATTGGTCATTTTGCATATACATTATGATCACATTCAACATTAAAAACTTGTATCAGTACATAGTATCTATCACTTTTTGATTCATGTATTGTCAGCTTGTCTTGTGTAGTGCATGCATATTTAAGGTTATGTTTCCTGGTGGATTAATATTTTTCATCATTTTATAATGTCACTGTTTTTTAGTAATTTTATTTGATCTGAATTCACTATCAGATATTAATATAGCCACTTTACATTTTTGTGTCACTTTATTTTGTATTCTTTACTTTCAAGGTACCTCTGTTATTGAATTTGAATTTCTTTCGAAAAGAATATAACGAGGCTGTGTTTCTATTTGATCCTCACTGACTACCTATCCCTTTGGTATAATTCCACAATTTATGCTTAAGTTATTTACGTGTTAATGCTTAATTAATCTGACAACTCATTTTTTTCTATTAGTTTTAACTAGTTTTCATTCCTTTCTTTGTGCATATGTGTGTGTATGTGTTATTTGAACACTTTTAAGGATTCCATCTTAATTTACTTATAGTATACTTAAATGTGTGTCTCTAGAATTTTTTTCCATTATCGCTGTATTAATATATGACTTGCAGGAGTTTACTTATATCAATATTTTAACATGAATAAAATGTGGAAATTTTACTTTTTTCATCTCCTTCTACCTTTACCACTTTAAAACATTGCTTTGAGTATCATATAATGCTATATGTTTTTTTTTTTTTTTTGAGACAGGGTCTCACTTTGTAGTTCAGGCTGGCTCTGAGCTCACTATGTAGCCTAGGCAAGCTTCAAACTCAGCAATCCTCCTGTCTCTGCCTCCCGAGTGCTGGGATGACAGGCGTGAGCCACCACGCCCAGCCCTGTGGTATATAGTATTGATTGCTGGTGGGCGTGAATCACCACGCCCAGCATTGTATGTGGTTACCGGGGATTGAACTCAGGACCTTGCGCTTGCAAGGCAGGCGCTGGAACCACTGAGCTAAATCTCTGGCTCAGTGCTATAACTTTTGTTCTAATCATCAAACCTGGGTTATGAAACTCATGAAGGTACCCATATTTGTGTTTTTTTATTGTTCCTGGTGATCTGTAATTTTTTAAAATCATTTCCGTTTGAAGAATTTCTTTTACCTAAATTTTTTGGGGTAGGTCTTCTAGCAACAAATTCTCTTAGTTTTCTTCTATCTCAGGTTGCTTTTACTTTATTTTCACTCCAAATCAAGTATTTTACCAAATGTCAGATTCATATTTGACAATTATTTCTTCTCAGCAGTTCTTCTTGACCTCTGTGCCTTCTCAGTAAAAATTTTCTCTCTTTCAAATTGGTGAATTTGTACAGGTAATGAGTCTCCTTTTTATCTTTATCTTTAATTTTTAAAAGTTTAATTATAATTTTCATGGCAGAGATTTCTTTGGGATTTCTCTATTTTGATTTACTTAAATTTTTAGTGTTTTTATCAAATTTGGTGAGGTTTTAGATATAATTTAATAATATCTCACTTTTGTTAAGCTTTGCCTACTGGTTTATCTTTGATTCTCAGAATACACTACCAAACCTGAGACATAATTGATGCTTCCTATGTACTTAATAAGTGAATAAATGGTTCTGTGAGTGTAAGAATAAGTGAACCTTTGAGTAGGTTTGATGGTCAGCTATAAGTTGGGGTTTCAGGTCACTTGATTAAAATAATTCTTTCTCTTAAAGAGTTGACCTAATTTTGCTTATATATAGTTTGTAATCATAGCTGAAATGCATAGAGCTAATTATCTCTTTTGTCCTTCGTTATTTGGATCTTCACATTCCTGAAACACCTAATCTCACGTATGATTGAGGAGAAGAATGAAAATGATGAGGAGTGTCATGAAATTCTTGAAACTTTGGAGGGAGAGTCCAAAGAGGGATGGGAGCAGTCTTGGGAGGTCAAAATTGCCAAAATCCTCTTTTGGCATTGAATCTATTTTTTTTCCCAACATTTGTATCCATTACAAATCATCAGTGTGAACATACAAATTCTTAAATGTTCATTTGGATAGAAAATTAAATATGTTCTCAGATGACCAGAAGGTCAGCATTCCTGCCACCATGTCCCAGCAGTTAGTCCTGCTTATTACTCATGAGACTGAGAAATAGTGTTTAGAGCATCCATTTCAGCTTAGGTTGAAAACAGTAACACACTTACATTTGATTTCTACCCAAGTAGTGAGCCAAAGGGATGATCAGTAGATTCTGCCAGAGGCAGAAGCATGTTACTGTGATGGTTTATTGGAAAAAAAAATACCTTCTTTGTGCTAAATGTGTAATTTGGCTATATGTGTTTCACAGCTTTTCTTATTCTCTCTTCTCTCTGTGTTTTTTCTTACTTCCTCTTTTCTTCTTCCTCTCTTTCTCCTCTTCTCTCTGTTCTCTGTCTTCTTGTCAACTAAATGTTGATTTCATACACAGAATATATTAAACGATTTTAATGTCTAAGTAACTATACATGTAACTATAAATTTAATCAGTCTATTTAAATCAGAACTATACATTGTTAAATGAATAAGTCGGATAGTATGCATATAGTTTGGTGAATACAATTTAATGGAATTTTCTTCCATGGCTGCTGGATTGATTTGTAATCCTACCTGTGGTAAGATTTTCCAGAGTATAGCTAGAAAACTGTGGTCCTTCACCACTTGGGACCAGTTAAACATTCCTGCTTCATGACCATTTTCCAGATGATTTGGGGAAGTTTAAATAGGCTTCAGCAGTGTGAACACTGGGGTCCCTTGGGAAAGCTGTGGCCATTACTGCCCACAGAGGATCCTGAAACTAGATCCAGGTCCACATAGGTCTTTGCGACCCTCAAAAGGCTATTTGAGGGACAAAAATGGGCCATATGGCATTGAGTGGGGATATGTGGTCAGTTTCAGGCTTTTTCCACAAGAATAAATGGCAGCCCAGAGTTTTAGCCACATTCTGAGCATGTCCAGAGGGCCTTTCATGTTTACCATAATTCTAGGTCAGAGAGCCTGGGATAAAGGAAAGCCACAGCCACAGGGGGAATAGGGTTCTTTAGAATTGAAATATGTAATGTTTATAGAAAGAGTGGGGTTATTTTGTGTTCCCAGTAAGTGGTCTCCAAAGTTGTTGGTTTGTTTAATGTGTTTTTTTTTTACCTGGATAAAATCCTACTTACTTATATGCTATTTTGTCTTCCACACTGGCCAGAAAGTTTTGCATTGCTGCTTTTATATTTGCTTTATATACCCGTTCCTTAGTGAATTAGGGTTTTACATGAATAATTAATAATTTTGCTAGTGATATAAATTACACTCTTTCTAGTTTTTCACATGCCTTTGGAGTTTATGTGTATTTTTTCAGGTATAAACTTTATCTTTTTAAGTTTCAAATATATCAATTTTTAATATTATAGTTTCTGGATTTTGAATTTTAAAAGACATCCCTGAGGCTATCAAAGAATTTCTCCACATTTTATTCTAGCACTTACAAGATTTCAATTATATCTTTGATCTATTTGGATTTTTTAGGAGTGGATGACATGAAGCAATAGATAAAAGTTATTATTTTCTATATGATTACCGAGCTTTTTCAAAACTATTTTTTGAATATTTTTCAGCACTGTACTGAGGCTACCTACATCATATACTAAATTATAAGTGGTTTGGTCTGCTTATTTTGTCTTCTGTTCTATTCACCTATCATAATGTCTATGCACTACTACCACAATTTTAATTGCTGAGATCCTATAAAATGATTTTATGATTGATACAAATAGTCTTCCATACTTTACTCTATTTATTGAATTTTCCCTCATTACTCTATTTATTTTTCCATGGAAGCTTTAGAGTGATCTTGCATTATTTCTACCTATATCAACAAAAATAAGTAAATAAAATCCACTTCAATTTACATTTCTGTCATATTAATTTATGAATAAACTTGGGGAGAATTTGCATCCTTTGTAAATTTAGTCATCCTGCCCAAGAATGAGTTGTTTCTTCATTTGTTTCTTTTGTATACTTCAAAAATGCCCTAAATGGTGTTATGGCGCCGAAGTACATTGCCCACTGTCCTGAAGTGTCCTCCTGACTAAAGCACCTTTTTCTCTAATTTCTACTGGCTACTAGCTGCATTGAACGGTTTCTGGGAGACTAAGAGTGAGTAGAACTTGGAGCAGCATTGTATCAGTGAAGAGGAGATTGTTTTTATGAACTGTCAAGTGAAGAGTTGGTGGACAGAGAATGGAATCCTCCTTTTTCAGGCAGGAGCCAGTGACATGGGAAGAGGTAGCTGTGAACTTCAACAAGGCAGAGTGGGCTTTGCTGGATCCATCTCAAAAGAAACTCTACAGAGCTGTCATGTGGGAAACATTCATGCATACTACTGCAATAGGAAGAGCTTGTGGGAACCAGCAAATTGAAGAACCATACAAAAATTGCACAAAAGTCTCAGAAATGATGCAGGCAAATATTTGAAGTTTGAAGAGACACTGTATAAATGTAATGAACATGGAAAAACCTAGAGTGATTTCTAGTCCTTTCAGAAACATGAAATGAGAAAGATTGGAGAGAAACCTTATCAATATGAGCAGTGTGGGAAAGCCTACTCTGATCTTAGTGAACAAACTCACCCTGGAGAGAAAATGTTTCTAGGCAGGAAATGTATGAAAGCTTCTAGTACACCCAGTGATGTTCAGATTGATAAAAGAAATCACAGTGCGGGGAGCCGGCGTGTATACAAACAATGTGAGAAAACATCTGCATCTCCATACTTTATTCAAGTCAGTGAAAGAAGACATGCGGGAAAGAAGCCATATGTGACTAAGAAATGTGTAAAAACATTAGCTCATAGCAATTCCTTTCACAAATGTAAAGTAATTCACAGTGCGAAGAAACTATGTATGTAACAAATGTGGAAAAGCATTCACTACAAAATAGTTATGAAATACATGAAAAAAATCACAATGGTGATAAACCTTACATATGTAACCAGTGTGGGAAAGCATTTTGCACACGTAATCAGTGTTGTAGTCATGAAAGAACTCACACAGGTGAGAAACCCTATTTATGTAAGCATTGTGGAAAAGGATTTGCTAAGTCCTCATTTGAAAGACACAGAAGATCCCACACTGGGGAGAAACCCTATGTATGTAAGCAATGTGGGAAAGCACTTAGCAGACAGAGCCACTGTCAAAGTCATGAAAGAACTCACACTGGGGAGAAACCTTATGTGTGTAAGCAGTGTGGAAATCTTTCAACTGAAAGAGTGATTGTCAAATACATGAAAGGATTCACACTGGGGAGAAACCGTATGTATGTAAGCAGTGTGGGAAAGCTTTTAGCCAAAATGGTCACTTTCGAGCACATGAAAAAATTCACACAGGTGAGAAACCCTATGTATGTAAGCAGTGTGGAAAAGGATTTGCTGATCAGTCCACATTTTGTAGACATAGAAGATCTCATACTGGTGAGAAGCCCTATACATGTAAACAATGTGGAAAAGCATTTAGCACACTCAGTTACTGTCGAAGACATGAAAGTACTGACACTGGGGACCCTATGTATGTAAAGAAGGGTATTTGAGAAAACATACCCTACAAAAAATCTTTTTAAATACATGAAAGAAGGGATACTCAGAAGAAACTATATCAGTTTATGTGGGAAATCTTCAGGTAGCAGAGTACAAGTCAAACACAAGAAGGACTTCATACTGGGAAGAAATCCTATGCATGTAAGTAATGTGGAAAAGAGCTAGTACATGAGTGTCATCAAATACATGAAAGAAGGCACACTTGGGCAAACTAGGCATTGTGTGAAAAGAATTGTTGCAGTCTATTTTGTAGACAAAAGGACTCAGAAGTAACTATGTAAGAAATGTGTGAAAAGTTAATATATTGCAGTGTCAAAAACTGAATAAGGTGACACTGGGATGAAAGCCTATGTAAGTAATATGGAAAGCATTAGGCATACTAAATGAAAGAAAGCACATAGGGGAGAAACCCTGTGTATATAAATTGATTCTGAAATTTTGGTGAAAATTACTCATGTAATGGAGACATCGAAATAATACTAAAATTTTGATATCAGTATTTCTTTTTTTTTTTTTTAGAAAATTACTCAGGTGGAGAAATACTGCATTGTAATCATTCTGTGTTTTTTAGTCAATCACCTGTAAATATCTGGTCTACGTATCTGTGGTCTTTAATATGAAAAAAATATTAAGTTGAAATATGTTTTTCTGTATGCCAGTCTCTCTAAATGTAACAGTGTCTCTAAGTTAAAGTGAAGTGTATTATCTTTCACTTACAAAAAAAAATGCCCCAAATTATCCATCATGTAAATATTCTTATAATCTTCACTTAGCATAATCTTATCCTTTTCAGTGCTATTTTTACTACTGTAAAAGTAGCCCATTCCTTCATTACCAATTTTAATTAATTATTATTTCAGGACAAAACTTTTTTTTTTTGGTGAGACAGGTCTTGCTTTGTAGTTCAGGCTGGCCTTGAGCTCACTATGTAGCCCAGCCCAAATCTCTAGCCCCCAAAACTTAATATATTAAAATCAGAAGCCCTCTGCAGTTGGAAATTTCTGAGATATTGTAATTCTCGGTGATATTTTAGCACACTTAAGAATTGGCTGCAAGGGCCAGAGATATAGCTCAGTGGTTCTGGTGCCTGCTTAGCAAGCACGAGGTCCCTGGTTTGATCCCCGGTAACCACATACAATAATACCGGGCATGGTGCCCCATGCCCTCCAGCAATCAGTACCACGTACCACAAATGCCGGGCTTGGTGTCTCCGACCTGTAATCCCAGCACTCAAGAGGCAGAGGTAGGAGAATTGCTGAGTTTGAGGCTTGCCTGAGATACATAGTGAGCTCAGGGCCAGCCTGAACTACAAAGTGAGACCCTGTCTTTAAAAAAAAAAAAAAAAGCATTGGCTGCAAATATACAGATCTTATCACCAGAAAGAAACAAAGTCAAAGTCATAAAAATGAATAACACCCTCTGGAAAACCAAGCAGGAAGGTCAAAATCTAGTATGTTTGATGAAGTCAGTTTAAAGATCTGGAGTCCACTGAACATGGTGATGTTGATCACAGAGAGAAGTTGACTGACAGCGTAAAGGTCGCTTAAGTCTACAGGGGTGAGCAGTTAGGCCTAGTGGCATTTAAAGAAGAGACTGAGATTCAAGCAGCTTGGCACACAAGAAATTTTTATGCATGTACAGATGGATCTTTCTTGACTATTTCCTTTTCTCTGATCTGTTGGTGCTCATCTACTGGCCTATTAAATGGTTCTTTTAATTTATATATCCTGTCTTAGTTTCTTTTTCATTGTTAGGACAAAATACCTGACACCCAAGAGTTAAAGGAAAGATTTATTTCAGCTCACAGTTTGTAGCAGCTTCAGTCTATAGTCAGCTGGCTTTAAAGCAGGGTGTCATGGTAGAGAGGCATCACAGAGAAGAAACAATCCATGGAAGAGCAGTTAGGAGGCAGCGAAGCAACAAAACTGCCTTCTTTCTGTCCCATCCAGGCTACAAGCCTATTGGAAGTATTGTGTACAATATGAGATGCTTCCTAAAGTACCAATGTGTATTAACTTTTTGGTGTTAAGGATGGAGGGAACAAAGTGATTCTAAAGTACTTATCAAGGAAAGAAAACAGAAGCAATAAAAATTTTTATTTTAATTTTCCCTTAGAAGTTATATAAAATTTCTCACATTTTATGTGATAAAATTTAGACATTTCAAATAGATTTAAAGTGAGCTTCACATATGTTGTTGGACTGTCAGTTAATTGACTTCTTAACTAGTGGCCCTATGCAAACTTCTGTAACTATGTATTAAGAATAAGGCCTTCTGTCCCCTCCACCCACAGATTGAGTTTTGGTTACAAATAATTGTATATGCTGCATACTCTTTTTGCTTAAATATTTCAAAGAAAGCAAAGATGTGCCTTTGATTTAATTTCCTTGTCTATATAACCAGTAAGTTAGTAGTACCTAAGAATTCCACCTCGCCAAGATTTTATTTTAAAGACTACATTTGTAGCACAATGGCAGAGCACTTGTCTAGCATATGCAAGGCTCTGGGTTCTACCCCCAGCACCTCAAAATTTTTATTCTAAGCAGAACTGAATATATTTTTCATATATCTCATACATATTTTTCATATATCTCATATATTTTCCTGTGGAAAGAGATAGGGCAATAGGGTATGGGGGGGTCACATGGCAGGTGCTGGCAGGAAGGGTCGCCAGTGCCAGTGGACACTACTCAAGCCTGCACCCTCCCTGCTACCTGGACTGCACCAGAGACCACAGAAAATCTGGGCAAATAGGGTGTACTGGGGTCTCACAGTGGATCCTGGCAAAAGTAACTTTTGATTAAAGGTTGTGTGAAGTTCGGAGAATTCATTTTTGAAACTAATATTTACAGTTTTTGCTGTTGCTGGGAAGAAAAACTGTTCTGAAGAATAAAAAAATGATTAGGATTGTAAGGACATTTTTATATCTTCTATACAGTGATAGAAACACTCGGTGTGAAATTTTAGATTAATCTGAAGTCTAGAATGAAATACATCAAAATACTAAAATAGTTTTTGTAGTAAGATAGTGTGCTTTTCCTATTCAAAATGTTTGCAAATATGCTTGTCTTTAATAATGGAAACTATAAATGCAAATGTTAAACTAAGAAAAATTCACACAATGAACTTCAAGAACCAAGTCCCAGGGTGGGGTCACAGGGCAGGTGCCAGCAGGAAGGTTTGCTGGTGCCATTGAATGCTACTCAGGCCTGCAACATTTCTGCCACCTGGACTACACCAGAGGCCTGAAGAAAGAGAGAGGGCAAGTAGGGCACAGAGGGGCCATGTGGCAGGTGGCAGCAGGGTCACCAGTGCCATTGAATGGTACTCTGGCCTGCAACCTCCTTATCATCTGGACTGTGCCAGAGGCCACAGAAAATCTGGTTGAGTAGGGTATGTGTGAGGTTGCCCAGTGGATGCTAGCAAAAAAAAGCCCCGGGTGCCATTGAGTAGCACTAGGGCCCACAACTTTATTGTGACCAGGGCAAGACATAAAGGCCTTTGAATCACTCTTTCATTGTGGGCCAAACTGTACATGACTGTTGCATGGAGCAGAGACTCAGGAGACACAAAATACTTCTCTATGCGAATAAGTGCACCAGTGGTACTGGAACCTAGGCATAGGTCCTCAATGAGTTCCTCTAGCCAGTCCACCACATTGAAAAAACACTCACTGGAAGAGTGAAGGAATTATGTTGACCAAAGCCAGTGAACTGAGATTACTTAAGGGCCATGACAGATCAAAGGAAGACAATGCAGGAAGTAGCCATCTCCTAAGGGACCCAAATAATACAAAAAGACTGGCAACAAACATTGCCCTGACAGCAGGCAAGAAATTAAACAACATTAGCAATGACAAAGGAATCAAAATGAGAAAAAATTTAAAAACCCAGATGCAAACATCATCACCACAGGGAAATCCAGGGAAAAGGGAAATGGAGCAAACTGAAGCTCAATCACCAGGACTCTCTGAGATGATAACAAAAGCAAATTTAGTAAAATGGAAATCAGAACTCATCTGTGAGATGAAAACAGAGACATTGTGCACAGTGAAAGATACGATTAATAATGGTAATGAGATCGGGGCATGATAGAATCTGAGACAAAAGCAATGGTACCTTTTAAATAGCTTCAAGCAGAGTTTCAGGGCATCAAAAATGAGAACAAAAGTTTGCAAAGTAGGATGCATGAAGATGAGAACAAAATTTTAAACCTAGAAGACAAGATCACAGCTAATGAACAGGAAAGGTACAATTTATATGGAAAATGGCAAGGGACCATGATAAATCAATCCAACAATAAATCGTCTCCTAGATGATTCAAAGAAAAATGACATAAAACTGACTGGAGTCACTGAGAAACCAGGAGACAGTGCCAAAGACTAACAAAACAAAACAAAACAACAAAAAAACCCAACCTGTTCCCACACATAATGGCAGAAAACTTCACAGGAAAAGGAAAAGAATTGGACATACAGATAAGTGAGGAATCCTAAATACAGGAATCCTAATAACCATGATATAGATAAGTCTACACCTAGGCATATAATTATCAAGGTAACAGATATCCAACAACAACAACAAAATGAATAACAGGGCCAGAGATTTAGCTTCGTGGTTCCAGCGCCTGCCTTGCAAAGGTAAGGCCCCTAGTTCAATCCCAAGTAACCACATACAACAATACTGGCCATGGTGACTTGGATCCACCATCAATCAGTACCACATACCACAGTGCCAGGTGTGGTGGCTCATACCTGTAATCCCAGCATTCAGGTGGCAGAGGCAGGAGGATTACTGAATTTGAGGCTTGCCTGGGCTACATAGTGAGTTCAGGGCAAGCCTGAACTACAAAGCAAAACTCTGTCTAAAAATAAAATTAAATACAGAAACCAGAGAAAAGAAAAAAAACATATATAATGGGAAGTTCATCAGGATCACAGCAGACTTTTCAACGCAAACACTCAATGCAAAGAGAACCTGCAATGAAGTGTTTTAAGCCTTGCAGGAAAAGAACCTCCAATCTAGACTGATGTACCCTGTAAAACTATGTTTCAAAATCAATAGGGAAGTAAGATACTTCCAGGAAATGGACACCTGAAAAACTCCACAAATACAAAGTCTGTGCTCCAAAACATTCTAATGAATATCTTGGGGAAAAAACAATGGAAGTCACAAACTCATGTGGCCCAGCAGAATGAATCCATTGGGTAAGCCAAGAAACTGAATGGAAAAGGGTAAAGGCAAAAAATAAAAGAACCAAGAACAGGAAAACATTATGGCAGGTCATAGTCCATATATGCCATAACCATTAATGTCAATGGCTTCAATTAATCAATTAAAAGACACAGACTCACAGAATGGATTAAGAAACAAGATCCTGGGCTGGAGATTTAGTTCAGTGGTTCTGGTGCCTCCCTCCCAAGTGCAAGGTCCTGAGTTTGATCCCCAGTAACCACATACAACAATGCTCGGCATGGTGACTCACGCCCACTAGCAATCAATACCCCATACCACAGTGCTGGGCATGGTGGCTCACGCCTGTAATCCCAGCACTCAGGAGGCAGAGGCAGGAGGATTGCTGAGTTTGAGGCTTGCCTGGACTACATAGTGAGCTCAGGGCCAGCCTGAACTACAAAGCGAGACCCTGTCTCAAAAAAAAAAAAAAAAAAAAAAGGAAGAAAGAAAGAAACAAGATTCTACAATTTCCTGCATATAAGAAATCTAATTCAGAAAAAAACCATAGTCTGAAAGTAAGTCTGGAAAACAATTCTCCATGCAACAGGAGACTGCATTAAAGCAGGAGTGGCTATTCTGTTTGAAAACAACATAGACTTCAAACAAAAACTGACCAAGAGAGACAAAGAGGAACATTACATTCTCATACAGGGAACAATCCAAGAGAAAGAAATGACATTTATAAATATTTATGCACCAAATTCTAATGCATCCAACTATATAAAACAAATATTAATGGATATGAAAAGCCAGATAAGCAATAATACAAGTGGTAGGGGAGTTCAATGTCCTACTGTCCCAAACAGAGGAACTTGACAAAAAAATCACTAATGAAAATTTTTAGCTAATACAGACTTTTAAACAAATGGATTTAATAGATGCCTACAGAATATTTCACCCCAGAAAGTCAGAATACACATTCTTCCCAGCTGCTCATGGATCATTCTCCAAAACAGACCACATGCCAGATCATAGAATATGTTTAAATACATGCAAAGGAATTGAAATTATCCCCAGTATACGGTCAGACCATAGTGCTTTGAAATTGGAGTTGAAGAGCAAAAGAAATTCTGAGATCCTCTCAAACACTTGGAAATTTAACAAAACTCTGCTGAACAACAAATGAGTCGCAGATGAAATTAAACAGTTTCCTCAATTAAATAATAACCAAGTATGACATACAGGAACTTATGGGACAAAATGAAAGCAGTTCAACAAGAGAAGTTCATGGCAGTAAATGCCTACGAGAGGTAAACAGAGGAAGCAAAATAAGCAATCCAATGTGGAACCTCAAGCTACTAGAAAAACTGGAGCAAGACAAAGCTAAAGCTCGTACTAGAAAGGAAATTATAAGGATCAGAGCAGAAATCAATGGAATGGAGACTAAGAGAATGATACAAAAAATCAACGAATTGAAGAGTTAGTTCTTTGAAAGAATAAGTTAAAAAAACCCAGACTCTTAGCCAACCTTATTAAACACAGGAAGGAAAAAGCTCAAATCCATGCTATTAGAAATGAGAACTGGGAAATAACCACAAATTCAGCAGAAATCCAGTAGATAATAAAAACCTACTTTAACAACTTATACTCCAATAAGATAGACAATGTGAAAGAAATGGATACATTCCTGGACACATATGATCTTCCAAAGCTGAAAAAAGAAGATACAAAATGTTAAACACCTCAGTATCAATCTATGAAATTGAAAATGTAATAAATAACATATAACAAAGAAAAGCCCTGCTCCTGGTGGCTTTACTACTGAATTCAACAAAACTTTTAAAGAAGAGTTAGCACCACTACTTCTCAAACTTTTAATGAAATTGAAATGTAAGCAGTACTCCCAAATTCATTCTTGGAAGCAACCATTACATTGATTTCAAAAGGAGGAAAAGACCAAACCAGGAGGGAACTACAGGCCAATCTCCCTAATGAACATTGATTCAAAAATCCTCAATAAGATACTGGCAAACAGAATACAGAGAATCATCAAGAAGATCATACACCCTGACCAAGTTGGATTCATCCCAGGGATCCAAGGATGGTTCAACATACAAAAATTAATAAATGTAATATACTGTATCAACAAGATCAAGGACAAAAACCATATGTTTATCTCAATAGATGCAGAAAAGGAATTTCACAAAATCCAACATCCATTCATGATTGAAACCCTACTGAAAATTGGTATTGATGAACTTTATCTCAATCTAATAAAAGCCATTTATAAGAATCCAATAACCAGCATCGTTCTAAATAGTCAAAAACTGAAATCTTTAACACTAAGATCAGAAAAAAGACAAGGATGTCCACTATCACCACTCTTGTTCATGATCGTGGTGGAAACATTAGCCACAGCAACTGGGCAAGAGAAAGAAAATGAAAAAAGATAAGAAAGGAAGAATTAAAAGTGTCATTATTTGTTGAATACATAATACTTTATATAGAAGATCCTAAAAACTCAACCAAAAGACAGCTAGACTTAATCTGCAAATTTACTAATGTAGCCAGATACAAGATCAACAATAAAAAATTAATAACCTTTTTATATACAAATGACAGATTTAGTGAGAAAGAAATTGTGGAGTTAATCCCTTTCACAATAGCATTCAAAAAAATAAAATATCTAGGAATCAAACCAATAAGGGAGGTGAAAGACCTCTACTTTGAAAACTACAACACTCTGGAAAAGGAGATTGAAAAGGATATCAGAAAATGGAAAGACATCCCATGTTCCTGGGCAGGAAAAACTAATATTGTCAAAATGGCTATACTCTCACAACTGCTGTATAAATTCAATGCAATCCTGATTGAAATCCCAGTAACATATTTCACAGATCTAGAGAAAATAAAAATTTAATCTGAAACCATGAGACATAGAATAGCAAAAGCAATTCTAGGCAACAAGGACATGGTAAGTGTATCACGATCTCCAACTTGAAACTACACTACAATGCCACTGTGAAAAAAGCTCCATGGTACTGGCAAGGTAACATACCCAAGGATCAGTGGAATATATTAGAATATCCAGAAACAACTTCAGATACACTATGCCACCTCACCTTTGACAAAGAATCAATGGAAGAAGGATAGCCTCTTCATTCATTCATTCATCCATTCATTCATTCATTCATTCATTCATTTATTTGAGACAGGGTCTCGCTTTGTAGTTCAGGCTGGCTCTGAGCTCACTATGGAGCCCAGGCAGGCCTCGAACTCAGCAATCCTCCTGCCTCTGCCTCCCGAGTGCTGGGATTACAGGCATGAGCCACCACGCCCAAAGGATAGCCTCTTTAATAAATGGTGCTGAAAAAACTGGGCTTTGGGCTGCCAAAGACTAAAGTTAGACCTATTTTTTCAGCATGCACTAAAGTACAATGAAAGTGGATTAGATTCCTACATATTAAAACAGAAACACTAAACCCTCTGCAAAACAGGTTAGGTAGAACTCTTGAGACACACTGGTGTAGGGAAAGATTTTATGATAAAAACCTCTAATGTGCAAGAACTAGCAGAAGGAATCAACAATTGGGATCTCATCCTATTAAAAAGCTTCTGCATAAAGAAGATGTGGTTTATTTATAAAATTGAGTGTTACTTTGCTATAATGACAGGTTTCATTCATTTATGTGCAAATGGATGCACCTTGAGGACACACTAATAAGTGAAATAAATAGATCACAGATATGTAAATACTGCATCTTTTCTCTGGTATGAGAACCTATAGATGTGAATGTGTTCTAGAATGTATGATAGATTTTGTAAAGTAGGAAATATTCAAAGGGGATGTGTGGAGGAAAATAATGAGGGGAAAGAATAAATATGATTCGGAAATAAAAAGAAATAGCATGTATATAAGGGGTGGGGGGCTGTGGGTGGGTAGGGACATGGACAAAAAATGAGAGTTAACTTCAGTCATATACTGGTACAAATTCCCCAATGCTGAGTGTGATTGTAAGCTGTATATAAAATGTACCAATAAAGAATTCAACTTTTTAAAAAAAGCTTCTGCACAGCAAGAGAAACCACCAGAGTGAAAAGACAACAAACAGTTTGGGGAAAAAATTTACCATCTATTTCTCAGACAAAGGGCTACTATCTAGAATATATAAAGAGCTTAACCCCACCTCCAGTTTATAGACCCATTTGAAAAATGGGCATCTGAAATGAACAGTTTTCAGAGGAAGAAGTGAATGAGCTAAGAAGCAGATGAAGATATGTTTAACATCACTGTTATTCGAGAGGTGCCCATTAAAAGGACAGTGAGATTTCATCTCACTCCACAAAGAACGACAGCTATCTAGAAATTAGCCAGCACCAAGTGCTTGGCAAGGCTGCAGGAAGAAAGTAACCCTTCTCCACCATTGGTGGCAATGTATATTTGTGCAACCATTATGGAGATCAATGTGGAGATTTCTCAAAAAACTAAGAGGTTCCATTTGACCTTGCTATTCCTCTGCTATGGATATATGCAAAAGAATCAAAAGAATCATACTGCAGCAACAAATGTGCGCCCATGTTTATAGCAGCACACTTTGTAGTAACTGAGTCTTGGAAACAGCCTAAATGCCCATCAATGGGAGACTAGATAAAAAACATGTGGCTTTTCTATTAAATGGAGTATTGCTCAGCCATTAAGAATGATGTTTGACTCATTCACACTCAAATGGATGTTCCTTGAGGACATATTCATAAGTGAAATAAATATGTCACAGATGCATAAATACTGTATCTTTTCGCTAGTATGAAATACTGAAAATGTAAATGAGTTCTAGAGTGTATAATAGATATCTTGAAATAGAAAATATTCAAATGGAAGTATTGGTTGTTAAGTAATGAGGGTAAAGAAAAAATTGTGATGGTATAAAAAGGAAACAGATCTAATATATAGGGGTGGGGAATTTAGGGTGGGTAGGGGAATGGGAAAAATGAGAATTAAGTCATGTCCTATACTCATACAAATTCTCAACGTTAAGTGTAATCATGATGTGTATTAAAATGCACCAATGAGGATTTAAAAAAAAAAAGAACTATGCCCCTCAACCATTCAAAGAGATCCAGGACATTTTCATGAACAGCATAGTTGTATGCTTTGGTACTGGGCTCAACAAAGCTGTCTGCACCAGAGAAAAAAAGCAGTATCCCATAAAGTATCCACATCCAGTTGTTCAGATAAACAGGAGAATGCAGATTGAACAAACAAGTCCTACGTTTTGGTTAGTCACCACTTTCAAAAACTTTATGGGTGGACAGTTTGGATGAGAACTGCTATCAAATGAAGTTACATATGCACACATGTGCATGCACACATACGCACATGCACACACACAAAAAGTGAAGGTATCTGAGGCCTATGAAGCTCCCATCTGTCCATTCATCTTTACGTGGAAATGGATGCGACCAGCATATACCACTTGTGATATTCAGTAGTGTCAGTTGAAGGAAGAGAGAAAAATGGAGAATGAGGCAAACACTCATAAAAAATAAAATCATCTTCCCTAAATACAAATCGAGTCTTGCTATGGGCCTGTTAAACACCTGTGGCACACATCAGAGCCAACTTATAAAATTTTCAGAGATGTGGCTGGGGATACACCTTGGTGTTACAGTGCTTGCTTGGCATGCACAAAGTCCTATGTTGCAACTTTAGCACCACACACAAAAACATCTCAAAAATGGCTCATGTGTTTAAGTTTTCTCATCTATAAATGAGTGACAATAAAGTGATAAATATATCATAGAGTTACAAAGATTATTATATTAAGGTAAGCTATGGGAAATGCTCAAAAGACAGCCTGGCACAGAGTAGGCTTTACCTGTGTTTGGTATTATTATTCTGCCAGGAGCCCTGTTTATTTTATTTTAATTCTTTATTTGTACAATTTATATACATCTCACAATCACACATAACATTGGGGAATTTGTACCAATATATGGCACAGTAAATTCTCATTTTTACCCATATCTCCACCCACCCACACCTCCCCACCCCCTATATACATGCTCTTTTATTTTCTTTCAGAATCATATTTATTCCTTCCCCTCATTAATCCCCACACCAAATTTCCTTTGGAAATTTCCCATTCTACAAAAACTGTCATACTTTCTAGAGCTCATTTGCATCTACAGGTGAGGAGCCCTGGTTTAATTGTAATCTGTACCTTCTAAGGGAAAGGCTGGTAGTATTCGTGGAGGAAGAGAAGATGATCCAGCTACAGCAGAAGGAAAGAGCAGTTTTAGGGTCGCATGCCATATAATTACTTCATTACTTTGTTCCAAGTTAAGGAAACTTCTAGCTTCCTGATAAGTTTAGAAACTTCATGGTGCTTATGGTAGGGGTTAGGACAGAAATGTAGAGAAGGAAGAAGAGCAGAGACTGAAATGAATTTTGAAGATGTAGACTCATATCAACCTTATTTTTACTTAAGCTTTTTTCAAATAAAGTCTGCATGCTTTTTTTCTTTCACTCGTGTTTTCCTTTCATTCCATTTATCCACCATTTATAATTTTTAAAAACATATGAATTTGATCACTTTCATATCATATTTAACATGCCTCACCCTAGATATCACTGTACAGATGACAAGATAGATCCATAGGACACTTATTTGCCCCCTCATAATGGTTATGAAGCAGATGGGTGGCCTCTATAGACCAAATCACTACTCACTTTTGTAGTTATGCAACTATCAAGAGAAGCTATTAACAATGAATATCTTTGCATCTCATTGAGCTTTAAATTGTAAATGTCTCCTCAAATTCCTCCTGGTCCCCCTACATTTACCTCTTTGAGCAATTTGTCTAAAAAATCTAACTAGTTAATGAGCTCCATGTTCCTTTTATTTCCTAAGAGAAAAATTCTAACGCTATGAACCTTATTAACAGAGTCATCCTTGCTGGAGAAATAAAGCAACCTAATTTTAATCCTTAACCCACAGCTAGGAATGCCTAAAATATAAAGCATTATAGCAATTAGAACTTACTCAAGATAATGAAGTCTTACTCTTACTCTAGTTTATCCTTTCTTTTCTTCCTCCCTTCCTTTCTTCTTTCCAAAAAATAGCTGTTATGGGAATATGTGGGAGCAACATTTTTTTGTAAATGAGTGGGTTATTAGAATAATTTTACATCTAAAGTTTTATTGTAGGGATAATACAGAGAGTTCCAATATACTCACATGCAGTTTTCTCTATTAGTGCCTTCCACTATTTTTAATTGGTTTTATCGGTACATTTTATACACACATTGTGATCACATTCAACACTGAGAATTTTTACCTGTGCATGAGATATTTTGATTTTTCCCATTCCCTTGCTCCCTCTAAAAACCACACCACTATATACATAGGCAGATTCCTTTTTTTAACCATGAAATTTCTTCTTTCCCTTCTTTACATTCTCCTACCCTCACTTTCCCTTTTTCCTTTTGCACATTTTCTTCCTACCTCACAATGCCTAGCATGTTTTTTGGTATTTACACCTGCAGTTACTCACACTAGAGAAAAGAAATGGTATTTACACAGCTTTGTCCTATTTATTTCACTTGTGAGTGTGAACTCAAGGTACATCCATTTGAGGGTAAATGGCTCAAATTTATCATTCTTTATGGAAGGTAAAACTCCAATTTATAAAAACACCCCACACTTCTATATCCAGTCTCCCATTGATGGTCATTTGGGTTGTTTCCAAGATTTAGCTATTACAAACTGAGCTGCTATAAACATGGGTGCATATGTGTTGGTGTGGTATGATTCTTTTAATATATACCTAGGATCCTCTAGATAGTTTTTATAGAATGGGAAATTTCCAAAGGAAATTTGGTGTGGGGATGTAATGAGGGGAAGGAATAAATATGATGCTGAAAGAAAATAAAAGAGCATGTATATAGGGGGTGGGGAGGTGTAGGTGGGTGGAGATGTGGGTAAAAATGAGAATTGACTTGTGTCATATATTGGTACAAATTCCCCAATGTTATGTGTGATTGTGAGATGTATATAAATTGTACCAATAAAGAATTCAGTTAAAAAATATATGCCTAGCAGAGTGAAATAGGACCTTTAATCATAGTTTTTCGAGGAATCTCCACACTGAATTTTACAGTGATCACACCAGTCTACATTCCTACCAACAGTGAAGAAGGATTCCTTTCTTCCTACACCCCTGCCAGTATTTGTCATTGGTTGATTTCGTGTTAGCAACCATTCTTTGTGGAATAATATAGAATATCAGTGTTGTTTGTATCTGCATATCTTGAATAATCAGTGATGTTGAACATTTCTTCATATGTTTCTTGGCTGCCTTTAGTTCTTCATCTGAAAAATGTCCATTTATTTCAGATGCCCATTTTTGAATTGGTCTTTCAATTTTAGGGGGATTGATTTCTTAAGTACTTTATGTAATGTAGATAGTAGTCCTTTGTTTCAGAAACAGGTAGTAAAATATTTTCCCATATTGTAGTTAGTCTTTCTACTCTGCTGGTGGTTTATCTTGATGTGTAGAAGATTTTTAGTAAGATGAAATCCAAGTTATTGATTCCTGCTCCTAGTTCTTGTGCTGATGAGGTTTTGTCCATAAAGTCTTTCCCTATGCCAATATCTCCAAGAGCCCTACCTAACCTATTTTCCAGCTAGATTAATGCTTCTATTTTAATATTAGGCCTCTAATTAACATTGATTTTAGTTTAGTGCATGATGAAAGACATAGATCCAGTTTTATTCTCTGGCAGGTTAAAATCCGATATTTTTAGTTTTTTATTTTATTTTATATTTTTATGGTACTGGGGATCAAACTCAGGCTCTTGTGCATCCAAGGTTGGCACAGTACCACTTGAGCTGAATCCCCAGCCCTGAAATCTGATATTTTGAGCACCATTTATTAAAGAGGCTATCTTTCCTCCATTGAGGGTGTTTGGCTCCTTTGCCAAAAATGAGGTGGCTTAGTATATCTGAAGTTATTTTTGGTCTTCTAGTCTGTTCCATTGATCCTCAAATCTGTTTCTTTGCCAGTACCATGTTGTTTTTATCGCAGTGGCTTTGTAGTATAATTGCAAGTAGGGGATTATGATACCCCCTACCATATCCTTGTTGCCTAGACCTGCTTTGGCTAATCTAGGTCTCTTATAGTTCCAGATGAATTTTTGGATTATTTTCTCTAGTTCTGTGAAATATGGTTTTGGGATTCCAATAGGAATTGCACTGAATCTATATAGTAGTTTTGGCAGTATGGTCATTTTGATGATATTGGTTCTTCCTCTTCAGGAATAAGGGATGTCTTTCAGTTTTCTCATATCCTCTTCTCTTTTTTCAGAGTGCTGTACATTTCAAAGTAGAAGTCTTTCACCTCCTTTGTTATGTTGATTCTTAGCTATTTCATTTTTTTTTGGTTGTGAAAGAAATTTATTCCCTGATTTCTCTGAGTCTGTTCATATATACAGAGGCTATTGATTTTTTTTTTTTGAGACAGGGTCTTGCTTTGTAGTTCAGGCTGGCCTTGAGCTCACTATGTAGCCCAGGCAAACCTTGAACTCAGCAATCCTCCTGCCTCTGCCTCCCAAGTGCTGGGATTACAGGTGTGAACCACCATGCCCAGCACTGTGGTATGTGGTATTGATTGTTGGTGGGCATGAGTCACTACACCCAGCATTGCATGTGGTTACCGGGATCAACATAGGACTTTGCACTTGCGAGGCAGGTGCCGGAATCACTGAGCTAAATCTCTGGCCCCAAAGGCTATTGATTTTTGTGTGTTGACCTTGTATCCAGCTATGCTACTAAATCTGATGATCAAATCCAGCAGTCTTGTGGCTGAGTTTTTTTTATCTATATAGAGTATCATGCCATCAGCACATAATGACAGATTAAATTCTTCCTTACATATCTTTATTTCTTTTATTTCTTTCTCTTGTCTAATTGCTATTGCTAATGTTTCCAAAACTATATTAAATAGGAGTCGTGTATGGATCTACTGTCTGGTTCTGTATCTTGGTATGAAAAGTTTGTTTTTGATCATTTAACGTGATGACTGCTGTTGTTTTTTCATAAATATCTTTAATCAGGTTAAGATAAAGATGTTCAATTCTAATTTCCTGTAGAGTTTTAATCATGAATTTGTGTTGGATTTTGTTGAATATATTTTTCTATATCAAGATGACCATTTGGGTTTTGTCCTTGAGTCTGCTAAAGTAGCATTACATTTATTGGTTTATGTATGTTGAACCATCCTTGTATCCCTGGGATGAATCCAAGTTGGTCAGGGTATATGATCTTCTTGATGATTCTCTGTACTGTTTGCCAGTATCTTATTAAGGAATTTTGCATCTATGTTCATTAGGGAGATTGGCCTGTAGTTCTCTTTTGTAGTTGCGTCTTTCTCTGCTTTTGGAATCGATGTAATGGTTGCTTCCAGGAATGAATCTTCTGTTTCTTTACTGACTTAAGTCAGTCTTGTTATTCTACTTTGCATCATCTAAGAGCTGCTGAATTGACTTCATATGATCCATTTTTATTTTCCTGAAATTATTTCTTTCCTGTTTACTGGCTGCAGTTTTATCTTTTATGCCTGTTATTCATCCTTCACATTTATTCATTCTTTTTCAAGAAGTTTCACTTGAGTTTTTAATCTCCTGGTAATCTGTTTGATGCTGTTTAACAGATTCCATTATTTTCATAAACAGATTATATCACGTTCCTGATCTCTTCATTGTTATACATAATTTTTCTCACTTAAGACAGTATCTTTGTTTTCACCTGAGAAACTTCCAAATTCAGTTTTGTTAGATACTCTTTTGTTACCAGCTCAGAGAATCCTCATGATTGAGCTTCAGTTTGCTCTATTTTCCTTTTCCTTGGATTCTACTGTGATGATGATCTTTTCCTCTGGGTTTTTGAACCTTTTCTCATTTCTTTTTTTTTTCTATATCTTTGCTGATGTTTTTGGTTTAATTCCTGGCCCACTGGGCAAAATTTATTATGAGTCTCTTTCTTCATAATATTTAGAATCCTTAGGAGATGGCTATTTCTGGGCTTGTCCTCCTTGGATCTACAATGGCCTTTAAGCAATCTCAGTTCTGGAACACCATAGAAGGTACTTAAACCAAAGCAATCACATCAGCTTGCTTGAGATGGTACAATCAGTGTCATCAACAACATCAAACACAACACAGGGAATGACAAACTTTGGCAGTTATTCCTCTGGTACCTTTAACCTCGTGAGTGACAAAATTTGTAAATAGGTTTATAACATACAGGCCCTTCAATATAGTTGCATGCCCCTTTAGGAATAAAAAGTATCCAGGGATTTGGGGGGTAGAAAGTTAGAAAGAGAGGGAGAGATTGGAAATAGGGTTACAGGGCATATAAATATCACAGACACCCAGGGGATCTGATAGAGGCTGGAGGACAGAAGATACAGAAGGGACAAATACAAAACAGAAATACAGCAACAGGACCACTAGAAACTGTATTCATCTTCCTATAAATATTACAGAAGAAAGAGTAGGGAAGACTGAAGTACATTAACTTTAGGGAAGTTGTACTGACAAGAGGACAAGAGAGGATAAAGAAACAAAATAAATATAGGGGTAACTAGCAGCAACAGGCTAACTAGAGACTATTTTTCCTCTTCTGAAAAAATAAGAGAAGTTGAGAGCAGAAAAAAAGCAAAATCATCAGACTCAGCAACGAGAGAGTAGAGAAATGAAGAGTGAAAGAGAGGTCAGAAAAAACAAAGGAAAAATAAAACAACAGCAACAACAGCAACAACAACAACAACAAAAAAAGCCAAAACCATTATCAAGAGGGCCCTTCAAGGTTTGCATGTGTTGTCTTTTGTAGACAGTTTGGGCAGTAGAATGCAAATCAGAGTTGACTAGACACAGGAAGACAGCCATAGTACTCTGGGATTCAGTCTAGGTTCTGGTTATAATGCCTGAATTGAGCTCAGTGAATTCCCTTAGGTTTGAACTCTGCAAGAGTCCAGGGTCCTATAGGTAGCACCGACTCCGCAAAAACATCAGTGGTTGTAGTCAACAGGATTTCTTCACTCTTTCAGTGGGTACTTAATGTGGTGGAAAGGGCAGAATCACACAACTAAGGCCTCTGCCTAAGTCCCAGCACCCCACTGCACAGACAAGTTGATGGAGTCTCTACATGCTCCTCCCCCCATGCTAGTCCAACAAGAGGTTCAGTGCTGTCCATTATTAAGGTGCATTTGCCACAGTTAATGAACAGTACTTATATATTAGTACTAAGTAAAGACATAGTTTTTTCAGATTACTTAACTTTTCCGTAATGTTCTGCTTCTGTTCTAATATCCATTCAGGGCACCACATTATATTCAGTCATTATGTCACCTTAGGCCAATTTGGCTGTAACAGTTTCTCAACCTTGCCTTGTTTTTGATGACTTTGTCAGTTTTGAGAAGTACTAATTATGTATTTGGTAGAATAAACACCAACCAGAATCTGTCTTGTGTTTTTCTTACAATTAGACTGAAGAAGAAACTATGGAGGTAAAGTTCTTATACCACCACATCATATCAAAGGTCTGTACTATCAACATGACCTATCATTGTTGATATTAACATTTACCTCCAGGCTGAGGTGGTGTTTGTCCTATTTCTCCACTGTAAAGCTACTTATTTATTCTTCCCTCTCCATATGGTACTCTATGAGGGTTATTAGATTCACCCTATACTAAAGAGTTAAGCTTAACACCTTTATGAGGCGTATCTACTTGAACTCTTTTGAATTTTTCTGTGTGGGAAATTTGCCTGTTCTCTCCCACTTATGCATTCAAAAATTTATATCATTATGGAATTATTTTGTATTCTACCTATAATCTAATATCATTTCATTTACTTGTTTTTCAATAGCTCCACCTTTGGGCACTAATAGCTCTTTCAGTTGGTTAAATCCTGTATCCCTTTCATGATTACCACATTATGACTGTTGTTGGCACTTTCTTACATGTCTGGCAGTGCAAGGTGCTCTAGATTCACCATGTATATTTCCTATCCTAGTCCTAAAATCTATAATTTCTCCAAGGTTTCATATTTCCTTTTATTGGAGAATAGTACTAGAAACCAAGATTTGAGTACTTCATATACTACTGTTACAGGGGGATCATTGGATCTAAGCTTTTGATGATGTTGACGGAGCAAGGATATGTATGTGTGTATAAAAACCATCTGTATGTGTATAACTCTAAATATATTTGTCCCTTTGTATGTGTCTATTAATTTAAACAATTGTTCATACTCATCTATTAACACATAGATCATTCTAGCCTTCTTTCTTTGCCTGTCTGTAGCTATCCACTCCAACAGTGAAAAACCTACCTCTCACGATCCATTGCCCATATACTGAATTGTATATATGTATAATGAGCTCATAATTATTTCCCCACTCTCCATTGGGAAAAACTTTATCATTTATAGTTAGTGCTTATGTATAGTTCTTTTGGCTTTTAGTCTTAGATTTCACTCATTTCCAAAAACTACATAAATCAGCACCCTATTCCTTTAGTGAGATTACTTTGTATATTTGTAATAGATCAATTTTTCATTTTCTGTATTCCACCCTGGAACTCTCCACTTTTTAAATGATGTTTTAAAAATTTGCACTACTAAAATCTACTCTTTGTGCTCTAACATTCTATGGGGCTTGACAAATGCTTAAGGTTTCATATTCACTACATAGAACAATTTTACTGATTTAAACAATTTACTGTGCTTCTCCTATACAAGTCACCTCAATTACTTGAAACATTTAATAACCACAATTTTTACATTTTTTTTACTTTTCTAGAATGTAATATAATTATAACTATGCAATATGTCATTTTTAGACAAAGTTCTTTCACTTAGCAATTTTTAAGAGTTATACATATCTTTTTGTAGATTAACAATTTAGTTTACTTTATCACTGAATAATATTTCATTACATAAATGTACCATGTTTGCTTATTCATTCACCTATTGAAAGGCATCTTGGTTGCCTCTAGGCAACCAAAGAACCTCTATTTTTGGGTGACTGTGAATAGAGAAGCTATAGGTATTCATGTGCTAGGTTTGTGTAACATAGACTTTCAAAGCAGTTGGGTAAATATTTAGTTTTGCAACCACTGATCACATTCTTTTACTCATACTAAATTTTTTGTTTTGTTTGGTTTGGTTTGGTGGTACTGGGGATCGAACTTGGGACCTTGTGCTTCCAAGGTAGGTGCAGTACCACTTGAGCTAAATCCCTCCCCCCCATACTAAGTTTTTGAAATGCAGTGCATATTTTTTACTTACTCTGCATCTCAATTTCAATTAGCCCCATGTCAAATGCTCAGCAATCACATGAAACTAATGGCTGTCAATCTTATTGGATAGTGCATGTCTGCAGTCTGAAATAAAGCTATAATTAGTGCTGAACTTCAATTATATAGCTTTTATCCTTTCTAAAGATCTTAATGATGGAATATAGGTTTACCCTTTTTAAAAGGAAAAATTCTGGTTCTTTCCCTTAAGAGAGAACCCTATTGAGAAATGAAAATATAGTATTGTGAGATTCTGCAAGTTTGGATCTGAAATTACTCAGAAAGTCTCTTGAGTTAAAGGCTCAATCCCAGTGGTGTAGTACTACTATTGAGAACTGGTGGAAACCTTTAGGAGATAGAGTCTATGAAAGGTCCTGACTCATTAAGGGTGAGCCCTTAAAGGGTACTGTGGGACTTATCTCTTCTGCTCTCCTTCTTTCAGTTCCCCATGGTGAACTGAACAGGCTTCCTCTGCCATTACCCCTACCATGGTTTTCTGTACTGTCACAAACTGAAAGCAACAATCAATCCCTCAGAGACTGAAATTGTGACTGGTCTCTGGGGTGCTGGAATTTCCTTTTAGGGGCTACTTTTAAGTTGTTTCTGTCCCAAAGAAAGATTTGAATGAAACACACATTAATGATAGCAAATTTTCACATTTATTTAAGGTAGGAAATAATAGGTTCTGCAGAGTCAGTTTGGGCCAAGTAAGAGTAGGAAAAGTAGAAGAAAAAAGTATAACTCATGGAGTAGGTTGACCTAAGTGGAGAGACATGACAGCAAACTCTTTTTTTAAAATTCAGTTCTTTATTAGTTTATTTTATATACAGCTCACAATCACACTCAACATTGGGGAATTTGTACCAGTATATAAGACAGCAAACTCTTAATGGTGATTGTCTCTCTTTTATGTTTCCCACCACATCCAGGTCATTCTATCAAAAACATGCTTGAGTTTTTGTGAGAGTTCACGTGCAGGGCTCTGAGAACGGTTCTGTGCTTGTATCTAAGGATTTTGTCTCATTTGCTTTTCCAACCAGTTTTATCCACATCCTCTCTTCCTACCTCAAAGCTTCCAAAACGAGTGTATAAGCCAACATCTCTAATTTAAGGATGCAGTTCAAGAGTGAGCTATGGACACTGTGTAGGCTGTACTGCCCTCCAAAAGCATTCAGGGGATTATCAGATATGTTGAATATCTTGTATTCTGAACTTGATTCCAGCTTTGTGTGCATATTATCTTTGTTTGCTTATATGCTTGTTGACCTACTAGATTACAAAGGGTGAATATTGAAACAGCTTTTACCCTATGTACTTACTATATTTTGCATTGATTTTAATCATGCATAATACTGCAAAACAAAAATAAATGTTTCAAAATTTAAAAAAATACTTTGATGCAAAGAAAAATTTTTTCTCTGTTAAGTTGATTATCTCAGGTATTTGTTACAGTTATATAAAGATGACTAAAGTATGCAGTAAATGCAAATTAATTATAGTGATTGTGAAATCTTCAAGAGGTGAATAAACCAAGATGCAAAGTAGTAACTACAAGATTACATTTTTCTGATATAAAGTGACTGCAGTAGTATTAAACTGGTCACCAGGCTCAAAGGAGTGTAAAACCAACATTATGCACCACAAAGTGACTTTATTCCCTTAGACCATTTATTGTTAGCCTAAATTTACAGTGTGAACCAATCATCAAATACAACTCAACAGTCAGTTCTGTTGGGTATGTTTCCTGTCTGATGTTGGTTCAGTAGAGTTTTTGCTCCCTTATTTGACTGACTGATTAAGTTTTTGAGGCAGGATGTTCCTACTGTATCCCAGGCTGACCTTGAACTCATGGTGATCCTCCTGCACCAGCTTCCCATGTGCTTTTTTTCTGGGCATGTGCCACTACCAGCTTTGCTTCTTTATTATATCATCAGTTTTCCTTTTCCAATTTGTGTCTACTAGACCTCAGAAAACCCAAATATGATAAGTCAAAAAGGCTTGGAGTAGTGTTTACAAAGTATTGCTTAGTATTCAGCCAGTAATGAAAAAGATGAAAGTAGGGATAGCAGGAATATGTTATTTTTGACTTGAGTTTTAATAGTTCACAGATGTCTTAGCTTCTGTGAAGTTCCTCAAATCTTGCCAACAGTCCAGCCAAAATCAGAAATGAGGTCTTTATCTGTGTTGCTCACCTTTGTCCCCTGAGGCTTAGAAGTGGTTAATAAGTAACAGTTGGGTTGATGTGTCAGCCAATAAATGTGTACATGCATGAGTGAATACACAGAAACTCTGCTTCTGAAGAATCTGCAGTCCTGTCTTCCCAAAGGGCAGCTTACAGGCCAAGGGAGACTTTGTCTTTTATTTCTTCTTTCTTTTTCTTGGTACCATTATGTTCCCCTTAAATTCTAGCTTGTGTCCCATTCTCACATTGCCTCTTTATCCTTTATAATAGAATTATTATCCTTTTTATATGAATAGAAAATAATAGTTCAAGGGGAAACACATAGAATCTCTGTCTGCTAATATTGGGTCAGAATGTATCCAACAGGATGATCTTGAACAACTTTCTTCAATCTTGGGACTCATTTTTAAATAGCTTTACTGAGGTATAACTGATGTACAAAGAACTGCACATATAATTATCATTTGCTAAGTTTGAGATGTAAACATTTGTGACCATAATTAAAGTACTGACAACTTCCCAAATTTCAATATAACCCTTGTGTGTGTGTGTGTGTGTGTGTGTGTGTGTGTGTGTGTGGTACAAGCACTTAATATGAGATCTACCCTCTTAACAGATTTTGAAGTGCACAACACAGTATTGTTAATTACAGGGACTGTATTGCACAGAAGATCTGTAGAACCTACTCATTTTTTATACTTAAAACTTCATATGCATTGAAGTGCAAAATGCGTGAATTGCCTAAGATCATACTTTCTGAATAGTAGAATTCAGATTGAAATTTTTGTTTTATATTATTTTCTGAGACAAGGTCTCATTATGTAGCTCAGCCTGGCCTTAAAATCACTATGTATCCCAGGCTGTCTCTGAAGTCGTGGCGGTCCTCCCACCTCAGTTTCTCAAGTGCTAGAATTACAGGAAAAAGCCATCAATCTTCTCTAGAACTGAGATTTGGGATATGTCTTTCTCATTTGAAAGCATAAGGGTTTTTAAAAATTCTATTACAAGAATTCTTCTAGCACCAGAAGTCTATGACTTCTCTTGTTTGATTTATTAAATGTTGGTAATTTAAAAAAATCCATCAAAGCCTGCCTAAGCACCTATATACCAGGTGTTAGGCAAAACATGGTAAGGGGAAGACATGATCCTTAGTGTTCTCTATTCTGGCCACATGAAATAATCACCTCATTCTGGCCAGTTTTACTTAGTTCCCTTTTTATTTCTTTCCTTTTCTTTTTTTTTCTTTTTTTTTTTTTTTTTGAGACAGGGTCTGGCTTTGTAGTTCAGGCTGGCCCCAAGCTCACTATGTAGCCCAGGCAAACCTCGAACTCAGCAATCCTCCTGTCTCTGCCTCCCGTGTGCTGGGATTACAGGCGTGAGCCACCATGCCCGGCACTGTGGTATGTGGTATTGATTGCTGGTGGGTGTGGGTCACCACACTCAGCATTGTATGTGGTTACCGGCATCGAGCTCAGGACTTTGTGCTTGCAAGGCAGGCGCTGGAACCACTGAGCTAAATCTCTGGCCCCTTAGTTCTCTTTTTTTATTTGATCCTGGAACAGAGTGGTTATTTCTCTGTCTCTTATTTATAAACTATTAGTTTAAAAATGTCTAAAGAATCACATCTTCAAAATTAATGATGCTAACAGAAGCTGTTTATCTTACCACAATACATTGTCAACATCCATGTTTATACTTTTAATTAGTTTGAAATCATTATTACTAAGTGACCCTTTCTGGAACACAATAGCAAACCATTTCAAAAATTTGCTGACAAACTATAATAAGTTAGTATCTGAAAAGATTTTACAAAATACCCCTAAAATTTCACCATGTTTATGTTGTATTTTGTTTGAAAGAGATTAAAACATGCAGGGACTTTACCCATTCTTCCATTTATAAAATGGTCTGCTCTATGTAATGCCTGGTGATATATGGTGTTTGAAGTGTAAGTATATAGTAATATATAGTGTTCAAGGCATGAACTTTTTTCTTTACATTTTAAATCAATTGAGATATCACTATCAATGTACTGTTGGAAGGATACAGTCTAAGAAACTGAGATAATTCATCCATAAAAATTAAGTACCTACTGTTTAAGTGGGACAAACTTTTTTTTTTTTTTGAGACAGGATCTCGCTTTGTAGTTCAGGCTGGCTCTGAGCTCACTATGTAGCCTAGGCAAGCTTCGAACTCAGCAATCCTCCTGTCTCTGCCTCCTGAGTGCTGGGATTACAGGCCACCACACCCGGCACTGTGGTATGTCGTATTGATTGCTGGTGGTTATGAGTCTCCACGCCCAGCACTGTATATGGTTTCCAGGGATTGAACTCAGGACCTTGCGCTTGTGAGGCAGGTGCCGGAACCACTGAGCTAATCCTCCGGCCCGGGTCAAACATTTTAACAAAATAGTCTCATACCACCATAACTTTAAGGCACAGCTTCCCTTCTACCACCAAAATGAGGAGACATCAATACAATAAAATAATTAGACAATTTCTAATAAATTTGTTCTCATTTCTCATGTTCCTGGTTCTTGTCATTTTAAAAATTACAGAACAAAAATTTTAATCACATTATTTGCGCATTGATGAGGATATGAGGAAAACGTTTTTATATGGGAACTATACCTGTCTCCTTCCTTATTCTGAGCAACCAATTTATTAATTGAAGATTTGTTAACCAAACAAAAAGTCTTTCTGCCTCAGAGTCTTTCAGAAACCAGGTCTTTCTGACCTTACCAAGACATTAGCTCTAGTGTCTCTCCATTATTTACCATTTCTTTGTCTACCAGGAAAATAGTAATCTATTTGTTTATATTATTTGGAGCCAATTATTCTCCTTAACAGAATAGCACTCAAGTATTTGGCCATCAGGAAATGAATAAGTGAAACCACTTTTGTTTTTGTTTTGCTTTGTTTTGTTTTTGAGACCAGGTCTTGTAATATAGTTCAGGCTGGCCTTGAACTCATTATGTAGCCCAGGCTGGCCTGGAATTTACTGTTGTCTTTTTGCCTCAGCCTCCCAAGAGTTGGAATTAAAGGTGTGAGGAGCAATGCCTGGTTTAAATCATTTTCTGATAGAAAATTAAATACCTCACGGAACAACAAAAAAATCCTCACAGACATTAATAGATGAAGACTCGTGATCATCACCTCAGCTTTTGTCAACATTTCTACACTCAAATTTTCTGAGATTATAAAGTAACCTCAAAGTTACAGAAGGCATTAAAGGTCCTCTGACCTAATCTCAAGAGCTCTCTGTTGTGGAAAATCATGCCTCTCTTTCTTTATACACAAAGTAATGTCTTTGGAGTCCAGTGATTTAGAGGTCACAGGTCCCCTGCCCAAATTCTATTTTCTGCCTTGTCCAGCATTTTAAATTCTATCAAATTTTTGGATGACCACTTGGTGCTCCTTTCATAATAGAAAAAGAATTGCCAAAGCTTTTAAAAGATTCAAGATGGCTGCTCTGAGTCAGAGGAGATGAAATGCTGTAAGAAATATGTAGGTTCTTAACTCTGGCCTGAATAACTCAACTGGGTAGGTTTAGCACAGCAAAGTCTTGGCTTTGCTGGAATATGTGTAGCCAGTATGTACAGGGGCTTATAGAAGTATGGAGTCTGCTTTCATTTTTTTGATCTCTGCATGGAATTTTGAGCAAAACAAAGAAAAGAACATGTAATATGTTTAGAAGGTGATAAAGAAGAAGCAAGGAAAAAAGGAAAATAGAAGAAAGAAACAGGCAGAAGAAAGGATGGGAGAAAAGGAAAAGGAAAACCATAGCAGATGATCTGACCCTCACAAAAAAGATCAGAATTGAAGTCTTATAATTCAGGCCTCTCCGCTTATATGTCACAACCCAGAAGAGTATCTATTTAGTTTAGACAGTTTTGAAATACATTAAGAATAAATATCCTTGGTTAAGGAGAAACAGGAGTAATGCATGGAATTTGTTGTTATTGTTTCTGCTACTGGGGATCAAACTTAAGACCTTGAGTTTGGCTGGCAGGCACTGTGCTGCTAAACTAAATCTCTGGCCTTGGAATTTGTTTCATAATGTTTTCTAAAGAAAAAAGTATAAAATTTCAATTTTGTTATAGAGTAGCCAAGCTATGTGTATCAACACAGCAGCATTTAACAAACTGACATTTTTTTTTGTAGGGACCTGGAAACAAAGTATTGATACCAACAAGCAAAGAGGTCTCAATCTAGTCCACTAATGTATGTATCAATTATATCTAAATATGTATTTATCTAATGTACCAGTGAAACAATGTCAAAGTATAAATATTTTGCAAACTGAAACAAGAGGTGAATTTCTGTCTCTTGACTTTCTTCTTGAACTACACTTTTTAAGTGATAAAAACGTACTTATAGTGTATTTAAATTACATTAGTGTTTGAATTGAAATTGGATTACTGTGGTTTCATTTTGAATAATTAAAACTTGGAGGAAGCCAGGTGATGTGGTACTTGCCTGTAATGTCAGCCTTTGGGAAGCTTAGGCAGGTGGTTTGCCAAAGTTCAAGTTCAGCCTGAACTACATAGTGAGTTCAAGGTCAACCTGAAATACTGGGTAAGATCTTGTCTCAAAGAAACAAAAAACCTCCAGTGGAGAATAATGAAGCAGGTGTTAACACTATGGAGTAACATTGAAATGATACCTTATACTTGATGTTTTAGGGGTTTTTGTTCGTTTGGTTTTTATATAGTGCTGGAGATTGAACTGAGGGCCCTTGCATGTGCTAGGCAAATACTCCACCACTGAGCTACCTCCCCAGCCCTTCTTAACATTTTGGGACATGGTGTCTCTAAGTTTCCCAAGATGGTCACATACTTGTGATCCTTCTGCCTGAGCCTCCAAAGTAGCAACAGTTACTGATGTGAGCCACAATGCCCAGATTTGGTTGCATTTTAAACTTTTCAAAATGTTTTCATACCTGTACCATTTAATTCTTTAAAATTCCCTGGAAGTCTAGAGAGACAAGATTTTGAAAAGGACAAAATATGAATCCTGAAAGTTCAAGTGGGCTATCTTTGCAATGGCAATTGACTTTGGACAACTTGGAGCTCCAGTTCCTTAGACTCATTCCATTGTATCTCTTAAAATATGGTCCTTGGCCATTATTATTAGGATTTTCTATAAGAAAGGGGATCATCAAAAGGACAGGCTATGTTCTATAATCATCCCTTATAGATTCACATGAATTCATGTGATCATATTAAATGTTCTAAGAAATCCTATATTGAGAAAACACATTTAACATTGTTATTTGAAACACACTAGAAAAATTGTGCCAGATTTATGGTGCTTCTATGTTTGAATAGATCATATTTCACTTTCCATGCAGAATAGTACTAAAATAAATAAGACTGTATTGCACTCAGAGTTTACTCCATTCTAGACACCAAGAAATATAGCATTTCATTTTTTTTATTCCTGAAGTGAGGTACATGTCTCTGTCTCTCTATGTGTGGATTAATTATTTGATTCAAATCACATGTGCTAAATGCTAAGAGACTGATTTAGCACATTCCAATATGTCAAACTGTACCCAGAATTAGGCCAAGAACAAGACAATTATTCTTTCTTTTCAGAGAGGTTGGTTGGTTGGCTATAGGGATTTGGGACTTAGTGCTTTCGTGCAGTGTAATGTTGGAATGTAGTGACAGGCAGTGTTTGGGGGCTAATGCTATCTTTTCCATAGGGTATTTTGGCACTTTTTCAAATCTAGCCAGTACTTTATAATTTTTTATTTTCTTTTAGATTTTATTTTTCCTGCACATATTATTTGGTATAAGAAATAAATTTTTGTTTTTCTTTAGGTGTATGTTACACATATATTAAGAGCATTTAAAAATACCAAGATTGTTATCCATTAATTTTTGCATGTGATATAGGCTCTTGAAAAGCTTTTTGTTAATAAAATCACTTAGAAATGCTTCACTTCAAGCTACTTTCCTATAAAAGACTCTTCTATCTAGGGGATGACACCAAGGCTTTAAAAAAATTATCTTGTTGGGGCAGTGAATTTTGTCCCTGAAGAGTAATGGTTTCCTCATTGTTTTTCTTTGCAATCTTACTGGAAGAGGAAAAGAGTGAATATTTGTGTCAAGTTCAAGACACAGGACTTAGCCTTCTGCTGTCCTCAACTAGACTGCTAATTTTTTGTTAAGCATTACCAGGTACCATAGAATGTGAGGTAGCTACTCTCCCAAGGAGTAGGCTATCATCCCCTACCTTAGAACTGAGCTAGAAGTTTGGGAGAAGCAAGGGGCATTACTAAAGATGGAGGCTATATTATCAGCCAGCTATGCTTCTGTTTCTATAGAAACCTTGGCTGTCTGATCCTCTAGGGGCTAGGGATCATACTAGAGAATCAATCTACTTGAATGTGGGGGAGTTACTTCTATTAGAAAAATTTTAGCCCTTGATTTTGTTTCTTTTATTTTCTTTCCAAAGAGCAGAAGTACTTCCAGAATTGTGAAGTGATTCTGGCTAGTGGGGAAGTCAAGAAGCCCTCAGCCTCAATTAAAATGGGCTTGATTTAAGTCATTTTGTGTGGTAATGGCTGCAGTGTAAAAACAAGTTAAATTAGTCTTCATTTTTCATCATGGGTTTGGCTCTTGAATTATTCTATTCACCAGCAAATGTTGGCACAGCTTTCTGGGCTCCCTGTGCCGGTGGTGTTCACAGGCTTCCCCAATTAACACCCTATTAAGCTGCATACCTGTAGCGACATTACCCTCAGATCACGATTTTGAAACTCTGAATCCCATGATACCTGTATTATTGTCCAGAAAATGAAATTTTAAAAGATATAAAATGCTTCCTACTGTCTTTGCAGTGGCAATTTATTCCTTTGGTATCCTTGTGGAGCAGTCAAGCATAGAGGTATATGTAGGGTAGTCTTTGTGAAGCTATTTATTTACTTATTTATTTAAAACTTTATTGAAGTATAGTTCACATACTATAAAATTCAATCATATTTATACAATTTAATGAATGTTAGCATATTTATAGAGTTGTGTAGTCACCATCACAATCCAATTTTAGCACACTTCCACCAATCCAAAAGAAACTAGTACTCATTAGTCATCACTTCCTTTTCCTACATCCAACAGTTGGGTAACCAATAATCCATTTTCTTTCTTACAGATTGCCTTTTATTAACATTTCATGTAAATGAAATCATGCAATGTGTGGTTCTTTTTGTTTAACTTCTTTCACTTACTATGTTTCCAAGGTTCATCCACATTATAGCTTGTATCAGAACTTCATTCCTTTTTATTGTTGAATAGTATCCCATTGTACAGATTACCACATTTTATTTGTCCATTCATCAATTTATGGACATTGGATTATTTTTATATTTTATCTTTGATGAGTAATACTGCCATGAGCATTCACTTTTATGACTCTGTATAGACAAAACTCAACATACTGAATTAGTGAATATATTAGTTTAGACCCTCATCTTTAGGCAGAATACTTTTATTAGTGGCACTGTGTGGGATTGCAATATTTTCAGAGTAAAAAGCAGATATAGGCAAGTGCTTATAATGGGAACACTGATAAATATTAAAATTCATATGAATTTCCAAGGATTTTGATGAAATATTGGGGTTTTGTGAGAGTTTTTAGCTCATGCATTTTCCATGTCCTTTGGAAAGCAAGCATAGCTTTTTCCAATGACCATAAGGCATATACAGGGTTAGAATATATTATGGGCTGGGTTTAGAAGACTGGACTCTAACTCAAGATTTCTGCCTGCCTTTTCTAACATTATCTTTGTTGCTCTGGAAAAATCTTGTGAGCCACACACCTCAATTTCTTTTTCTTCAAAATGGTGATAAATTATGCCTATACAGATTCCAAGAAGGTTATGAGGTTAAAGATTTTGCAGGCTCTTAAAGCATCTCAAATGAAATCATAATATGTAATATAAGCATAAAGAATTTTTGTTGGCAAAGATGAAAGGAAGGTTTAGTCAGTCTTTTGTTCTTTTTGGAAGACGTAAAACATAGATAAAACCACAAGGTTTAATTTTGTACATTTGAGCTGGCAAGAATGTGATATTTGTTTCCTCCAAGGCCAAAAATGTTCATGGTTCCAGTCACATGAAGCCCTTGATTGGAGAAATGTTTTCTGAGATTCCAAATGCAAATGAGCTTCGCTAATTGCATTTTACAATGGTTTCCTTTTACCTTCATCACAACACTGAAACTATTTGGTTTAGGGTGGGAAAGGAAAATAGTTCTATTCAATAGAAAGAAATTAACCCACTAAACAATTAACCAACCTTCACTGAAGAGAACACAAGGTGTCTCTGTCCTAAGAATGGCACAGGTCTGGTGGGACTGAAAGGGAATTAACAACAAAGAAACTATGCATTCTTTTATTTTGGTTCTGTGGCCTTTTCTATCCCAGAAGAGTATCTCGCCTATTGAAGATAATTTTCTGAAACAGTGGTAAAACTTTGACCGTAACATGAAATAAAAACAAATATAAAAGATTTTATTCAACTCATAATGAAAGGACCAGGCCAGATGTTATAACTAATCAAAGGAGAATATAAAGAATAGACAAATACGTAGATTTAATATATTGAAATAAATGTACAAATGGAGGCTGAACTGGCTTTCTGTACAATGAGACAGAGAAGTTTAATTAATCATCTACCAAAGTTCAAGCCCAGCCTAGACAACTCAAAGACTTAATGAGACCCTGACTCAAAAGAAAAAATAAACCAAAGACTGACAGTGTAGCTCAACATGAAGGGCCTTGGTTCAATCACTAGCATCCCCCCTCCCAAAAGTCTACTAGATGGAACAGAATTTGCATGTCTATAAATAAGTACTGGCATTACTATCAGTTATCTACAATTTATGGACTTACAAAATATCTGCCTAGAATTAGAACCTAGAAGAATGTCAGCTAGACTAGGGTGTTAGGAAACTAAGACTATCAGGCCAAATTTAACCCCATGCTTACTTTTATAAATGAAATTTTATTTGAATGCAGGAATGGCTGTCCATTTACCGACTGTATGTCTGTCTCCATATTTGCCTTATTGCCAAAAAAGTGCAAAAAGATACTATGGATCTTGAAGCCAAAAATATTTACTATGTGTCCTATCACCAAAAATAGTTTGCTGACCCCCTTTTCTAGACAATGTATGTTTACCATTGAAATATAATTTTCCCCTATAGTCTCCAGAATGCTGGAAAAAATCATGAGACAATAAAGATTGTAGGATTCAGAAAAAGAAATTGATAAAAGTCTGTAAGATTTTATGAAAAGGAAGGGCTGGAATTTGGCCTTATAAAGATATTTGTGTAAGGTCAGGGTGGAGGAGAAGGATGGTCATAGAGGAGAAGGATGGTCAATTCTAGGTAAGAATAAAGGCATGGAAAGAGATGAGATAATCTATATTATTAAAAGTCAAACCAAGCTTAAAGTGAAGACTTAGGCTGAGTCTATGATAGAGACTAGGAGGTAGATCATTTACATGAGTTCCCAAAGAGAGATCTGAGTGTTCATAGTTTCTTTCTAATTGTGGAATTAGCAGGTGGGAGCCCAGAGTTACATAGTGTGGTTTTAAAGGATCTAAAGCCCTCCCAACAAAATATTTCATGAATTCTCCAGACTTCTCCAAGTGTCTGAATCTTCCAGCAGCTGCTTAAATGCAAATGGCATTTATTTGGGAAGAATATGTTATATAGCTGTCTTGGTCTATTTTGTGAATTGAGGCTGAGAACTATATGAAGTAAAGAAGTTTATTTTGGCTCACAGTTTTGGAAAGTGAAACTTTGGATTTCCCTGTCAAGAGGCCTCTGGTAAGGGTCTTCTGACCACATCATATTGTAGTAAATGGCAATGATGCATGTGTAGTAGGAAACAAAGAGGAAGCTAAAGACCAAGAAGGGGATAGGTTTGTCCTGTTGTAGCAATCCACTCATAAGGACTAATCTACTCCTGCAAGATCCAACCTACTTCATGAGAACGGCATAAATTCCTTCTCTAGGGCAATCATGACCCAACAACTCCCATCAACCCCAATCTCTTAAAGGCCTCACTATCTTTCAATATTGTTCCATCGGGAAACAAGCTTCCAGCAAGTAAATCTTTGAAAGACAAACAGAATCCAGCCAAAGCAATACCCTGATTGCTCATTAACCTCATAGTCCTTATTAGTTGATCAACTTCCTCTGAACACGAAGCTTTCCACCTAGAGGAAGACACCTCTCTGAATGGTGGTCAGTTTTGTTCTGGGTCACAACATATTTTAGGGTGTGAGGCATGGGTCCCTTTGAAATGTTTCCACGCAGATACCTGTACCTGGTACATAGATTTACTCCTAAAAGTTGCAATGATGAGCTTTTGAATATGTTTTGGTTAGAAGACTTTCTCCTGAAACCATATCTCTATGAGTCCCTCTGCACCTCTCTGTTTCTCCGGCATGGTTTTGTTTTGCTTGGCTCTCAGGAGAGGCAGAGAGAAAGCTAGGAGCATGAAACCCTGTCTAAAAGAAGAAACTGCCAAGGACTATCTTCCCAGGGGTGGGGTCTCTCTGCCAAATACCTCTTCAAAAGGGAGAGAGAAATTGGCAGAGGGGGGTACAATTTTCCAAATTGCTGTTTTTCCCATTTCACTCCTCTTCTGCTCTCTTCCTCAGAGTTTCCCACAGTGCTCAGCTGCCTAAGTTGAATCACATATTTGGTATACAGTTTGTGTGTGTGTGAATGTGTTCTGGTGATAGAACTCAGGACATCACACATGCCAAGCACTTGCTCTACCACTGAGCTACACTCTCAGCACCTTGTTAATCAGCTTTTGGGGACATTCTAGGTAAATTTTAAACTAGTTCACTGAAAAGCACTGTGTTGTGCACCGCAGGATATATAGCACTGGGCCCTGCCCTCAAGCCATGATCATGACACAAATGAATTATAATGTACCCAAGAAGGGTTTCATTAATGTTACAGAACACATGTAGTATAGAGCTCACCAGAGAACTGATTCCCAAAATAGTGTCATATCAAATTTGAAAAACTAATATTTAAGAGAGTTTAATCACCTTCTAGACCAGTGGTTCTCAACCCTTGCTTCTTATTGGAGGCACATAGAAAGCTTTTAATAATATGGGTGCTCCCATCTTAACACAGAAACTCTGCTCAGTTGAGTTGGGTAGAAGCTAGGTATTAGTATTTTAACACTTGTTTACTATTAGGTAAAAGTGCAAAATTTAATAGTACATAGAACAGCTATGTGCAGGTTTAATATTATTATTTAATGAATGCTAATGTGATCAGCATTCAGGCCAAGAAACAACATTTCTTACATTCAGTGAGTCTCTTTCATGACTTCATATGCCTTTCTGTCTTTCTAATCACAATTTTATCCCTTGTTAAGTAACTACTCTCTTGATTTTTATAATTATAATTATTATATTTTTGGCTTTTCTTAGTTTTACTATATACACACAATCTATAATCAGTTTGATCTCTGTCTGAAATTTATTTAAACAAAATGCTTTGTATTTTTGGTGTCTGTATTTTTCACTCAGTGTTAGGCTTGTTGATCTGATTTATTATATGTTGCTTATGTTCATTGCTATATAGTATTCCACACTATGGAAACTATTCCACCATTTACTTATCCATTTCACTATTGGTAAACATTTGCCTTGCTTCCAGTTTGTAGCTTTTATGACCATTCTTGTACATGGCTTTGTGCACTTGCACATATATTTATGATGGCTTTGTACTCAAGAGTAACATTGTTGGGTCATTGTTGGGTAAACAATTTTACAAAGTGGCTATACAGCTTTACAGTTTCAAAAGCAATGTCTTAGAGGTGTTTTCTGTCCCATGTTCTCACTCACACTTGTTGTGAGCTTTTAGGAGGTCTTAGGTATTCTGGTGGCTAAATTTTAAAAACAATAGTATCTTGTGGATTTAGTTTCTATTGGATATCTTTTCATATTTATTAGTTATCTCAATTTCCTGTTTTCTTAAATAGTAAGTTATGTAATTTTTATTAGTACATATTTGAAGTATATGCAGTTTACAACCATCCTGGGGAGTGGATACATACTACAGTTTGATAGCTTGGTTCTTTTTAAAAAATTCCCCTTCCATCCCCTTTCCCCTCATCTCCCTCAACCCTCTAAAGCAACTTTCCCTGTTTTTTTAAATTGAATTCTTTATTGGTACATTTTATATACAGCTCACAAGCACACTCAGCATTGGGGAATTTGTACCAGTATATGACATGAGGTAATTCTCATTTTTACTTATATTCCTATCCACCCCACAATTCTCCACCCCCTATATTTTTGCTCTTGTTGATATTATTAATCTTCTCATGTTTATGACATTAAATCTTGATCTATTTTTTTTTTGAGACAGGGTCTCGCTTTGTAGTTTGGGCTGGCTCTGAGCTCACTATGTAGCCCAGGCAGGCCTCAAACTCAGCAATCCTCCTGCCTCTGCCTCCCGAGTGCTGGGATTACAGGCGTGAGCCACCACGCCCGGCAATCTTGATCTATTTTTTAGGCATTTGATTCATTTTGACTTTTTCTTATTGAGTTTTAGGAGTTCTTTGTGTACTCTGGTTATATGCTTTTTGTAAATGATATATTTTATGAATATCTGTGTATCTTGCATATACCACACCATGGCTTGCCTTCATACTTTTTTTTTTTTTTTTGAGATAGGTTCCTACTAAGTCTCCCAGGCACAATTCCAACTTGCAATCCTCCTCCCTTATTCTTTCCAAATGCTGGGATTATAGTGATGTACCACTGTACCTAGCTGTATACTCTCTCAGTGGTAGCTTTCAAAGAACATGAGACTTAATTTTAAGGAATCAGTAATCAGGGTTTTTAATATCAATATGAATTACCTATTATAAAGGAAGGACCATAAAGATAAAGAGATATTTTGCCAGAGACTAGATAAATTAAATTTCTAGATATTTATTAAGGAATAAAAGGAATACATGATACTGATTTTTTTTATTCTGCATTGCTTGGGATTGAACCCAGGGTTGTGCTACTACTGAGCTCGATCCCCAGGTCCTTTTGTTTTTGACTTTGAGGCAAGGTCTCTCCAAGGCAGGCCTTGAAATTGCTATCTTCCTGCCTCACTCTCTCAAGTAGCTGGAATTTCAGGCATATGTAACCATGCCTCGTTGCCACTTTTTTTTTAATCAAACAGATGTGAAGACTTTGCAACTCATTGCACAGACACACAGCATTCATTTAACAAGGTACCAAGACCCAGAAAATAAATCTGCCTACTAATCTAATAATCTTATATTCTTTGGTAATTATTTAAAACATTGCTATTGCTTTCTAAATTAGATTTTTCAAAATCCAGCCTAGCTCACAAATGTGTAAATATCGTATAATTTCTCTGGTATGAGAAACTGGAGGTATAAATGAGTTCTAAAATGTATGATAGGTATTGTGCAAAAGGAAGATAATGTTCAAAAAGAAAAGGAAAAAGGGGTGGTAGGGATAAGTAAAGAAGGGAAAGAAAAAATTTGATGGTACAAAAAGGAAACACCTTATGTATATAGGGGGCAGGGGTTGTAGAGAGGGTAGGGGAATGGGAAAAATGAGAAATAAAATGTGTCACATACTAGTACAAATTCTCAATATTGATTGTAATCACAATGTGCATATAAAATATACCAATAAAATCATTTTTAAAAAATTCAGTCCAACATGTAGAACTATTATACTTTGGCATAATACACAACATGTGGAATTTCAGAAAGAGAACTGTAAAATAAGATGATTGCTGGGTCATGTGTAGTGTGCTATAGGTGTGCAGGGGATGAAACGTACTTTATTCTCTAGACATTCTTGCTCCATGGCTGTAACTCCCATAACAAAAGATACATTAACATAAGAAAAACATATAACTGTTATTTGGTAAAAGTTTTATGTGATACAGGAGCCTTCATAAGCAAATGAAGAACTGAAAAAAATGGTTGGGCTTGTACATTTGTATGCTAGGTTTGAGGAAGAAAGTGTAAAAAGAGAATTGGAGGGTTAAAAGGTAGTGAGGCAGTGGTTAGAAGGTGGAAGTAACAGCAGGGCCTGTTATTCAGATTCTATTGTTGTGCCCTTGTGCTTTCAGAGATAGGGGATGTTTCTTTTCTCCAGAAGTAGGAAGGTACGATGGTTTGTTTTAGGGGTCAACATGACTAGCTGGAGGAATACCCAAATAATTGGTAAAACATTATATTTTAGTATATCTGGGAGGGTGTTTCTGAGAGAAGTTAGTGTCTGGATCAGTGGACTAAATAAAAAAGATCCACTTTCACTAATGTGCAACTTCTGTCCTCATCAACTTTTGTCCTCAAACATCAGAACTTCAGATTCCTGAGCCTTTGAATTTTGGTTCTTATAAATGCAGCCCACCAGTTATCAGGCCTTCAGCCTTGGACCGGCAGTTACACCACTGGCTACCTTGAGTGTGCTAGTCAGCTTTCCCTAACTGGAAAACTTAAAGAAGGAATGATTTAATGTGGCTTAGGGTTCTGAAGGTTTTGGTCTATCGTCATTTGGATCCATTGCTTTAGCTGTATGACAGAGTAGAACCACAGTGGGAGAAGGGCACTGCAAAGAAAAGCTTGTCACCTTATGCCAACCAGAAAGGAAAGTGAGAAAGCAAGTGGAGAGTAAGGGAAAAAATGTGAGAGCGACAGAGCAAGAGCGAGTGAGGGGGGGAGGGAGGAAAAAGAGGTGAGAAGAGAGAAAGGAAGGGGTCAGAGGTAAGATACATTCTTTCAGGCTACACCTTTATTGACCTACTTCCTTGTACTAAGCTATATCTCCTAATAGCCTATTTAGTTGTAAACTTATCAAGGGATTATCCCATTGATGAGGTCAGCACTTGGTGATCCATCAACTACTTTCCAAAATCTCCACCTCCAGCCTGAATTATGTTACTAGATTACTGGCTTCCCTGGTTTTTCAACTTGCGTACAACATATGAGATTGATTGGTGTCCAAAATTGCATCAGCCAATTTTATATATATTGTACATACTGTTGGTTCTGGAGAACACTGAATAATACAGGATGATATCTCTCAAGGGAGGACTTTCTGATCTGCTTTAAGGGAGAAAGGAGTAGCAAATATATACTGGTTCTGTTGTTTTCTCAAATGGCAAGGTGTTGTATTTTGGGATAGTATGTCTCCAACTACACCAAGTATTTTATTATCATTGGGGTGAGGAACATTGGGGAGGAACAGGAGAATGGAGTACATATTCTTGCCAAATTAAGGAACTTGAAGCATTATTAATGGTAGTCTATAGAAGTGTGTTAAGCAGGGAACTAATGGTCATTTCTATAACTTCTGTCACTGACAATTGTGTGGAGAAGGGACTGGGGTAAAGAGTGAGATTGAATGTTCAAAAGTTCCATGATACTTTAGCAGTAAACTCAAAAAGAGAGGAAAATATCTCCTAAAGGCTTTAGAAAATTAGTTGAGTAAGATATTTTATTGGAAAAGGTGACTTAGCTAGGCCAATTTGGGAAACATGGTGTCACCCTCTTAGGTGTAAACTAAGTAATAGTTCTGATTACTAATTTGATGGAGGAAGTCTTTTTGTTTAATACAGAACTTTAAGACATTATCAAAAAGCTTTTATTATTGCATAAAATGTATTAATGTCTTGTTCTGCTGAATTTGCTTGGAATTCATTTTTGGGAAATATACTTCCAAAGGTTTCTGGCTGGACTCACAGAATAAATGGTGTTTCTAGTATTTGAGTAAAGAAATTGATCGTGAGTAAGAACAGATTCTTGGGCCAAGATGATAAGCTTAGTTTGCATATTTCTGAGCACAGGGCAATATCTCTAAGAAGCAACTAAATACATAAGCCTAGACCTCAGTGGTGAGAGCTGCCATGGAGGAACAGATTTGAAATCACCTATTGAGTTCAAAGGGGTGGATGATGTTTCTAAGAAAGTTTATGTCAGTACGAAACAAAAATGTCTTAGGTTGGGCCAGAGATTTAGCTCAGTGGTTCCGGTGCCTGCCTCGCAAGCGCAAAGTCCTGAGTTCGATCCGTGACCATGTAGAATGCTGGGTGTGGAAACTCACACCCACCAGCAATCAATACCACAGTGCCGGACATGGTGGCTCACGCCTGTAATCTCAGCACTCGGGAGGCAGAGACAGGAGGATTGCTGAGTTCCAGGCTTGCCTGGGCTACATAGTGAGCTCAGGGCCAGCCTGAACTAAAAAGCAAGACCCTGTCTCAAAAACAAAAACAAAAACAAAAACAAAAGTCTTAGGTTGACATTAACGCATCTTTTTTTGTGTGTGTGGTAGTGAAGGTTGAACCATGTCCTTCACACTGAGTTATATCCTCAGCCCCTTTGCTACTTTAAATTTGGGGACAGGCTCTTAGTAAGTTGCTTAGTGGATCAGACTGGACTTGAACTTGAGATCCTCCTGACTCAGCTTCCCAGAGTTCTGGGATTATAAGTGTGTGCCAAGTCAGACCAAGTCTGAGTAATATAAACGTTTAATGTATTGTTTTCCTGATGATTCACCTCTTACAAATTCCACATTTCACACACATAAGCTAATGTTAGTAAGCTACCCACGTCATTACATTGCTCTATTTTTCTGCCAGGTTTATGATACATTAATAGTAAATAACTTTATAATAATTTGATATATGCAAAATAGATTCATTCATGCAATTCTTCAGAATTTTCTTGGCCATTTGATTTTTTTTTTTTTGAGACAGGGTCTTGCCTTATACTTCAGGCTGGCCCTGAGCTCACTGTGTAGCCCAGGCAAACCTCAAACTCAGCAATCCTCCTGCCTCTGTCTCCCAAATGCGAGGATTACAGGTGTGAGCCACCACGCCTGGTACTGTAGTATGTGGTATTGATTGCTGGTGGGTGTGAATCACCACGCCCAGCATTGTATGTGGTTACTGAGATCGAACTCAGGACCTTGTGCTTGAAAGGCAGGCACCGGCACCAATGAGCTAAATTTCTGGCCCTGGCCATTTGAATTTTCAAATAAACTTTAGGAAAAGCTTATCAAGTTCTAAAAGGTAACACTATTGGTATTTTTATTAAAGTGACATTAAAGTGATTCATTTTAGAAATTTTATTTTTATTACAATGAATCTACTTATCTATGAACAAGTACTCATGTATGTCTCTATGTATTTACATCTTCTTAATTACATTTTGCTAGGTGTTATACTTTTGACCTCAGTTTTCTTCCATGTATTTCAAAAAGATTCAGACTTTAAACATTGTGGTTTTATTGTTTTTTATCAATAGAATATTTTCCCTATCCATTTCCCTTGTGTAATTGGTTATTAATGATATCTAAGAATGCTATTGATTTCTTAAGATAATTTTGTATTTATCATCCTTGTTGACCATTTTTGCTACTTAAAGGAGTTTGTATCTTCTGTTCAGTTTTCTTTGTGAACTGTCTGAAAATGTAGGCAATTTGAAACTTCTAATCTTTACCTCTTTTATTTTTCTTTTATTCTTCTACCTTGAGAAGTTTTTAAATTAAAAAAGGTTTTGCAATTATCAGGAGGTTAAAATAACAATGATTAATAATGGAAAGGGAGTAATGGATAAGGTAGATAGTATGCAAGAACAGATGGGCAACGTAAACACAGAGGTAGAAATTCTGAGATAGTGACCCAAACAAATTAAAATGATATGATAAAAATGATTAAAATGATATGATAAAAATGAAGACTGCTTTTGATGGGATCATTTTTAAACTGGACACAGTGAGGAAAGCATGTCTGAACTCAAGGAGATCTCAATAGAAACTTCCCAAACTGAAAACCAGAGAGGAAAAAATAACTGAAAACAAAGGCAAGATCAAATATCCAAGAACTGTGAAATGATAGAAAAATCTAAAATCTAACATAGAAACAACTATAAAAATGTAACATATCAATAATGGGAAGGTTAGAGGATAAAAAATTATGTCAAACAACAATGAAATTTCTCAAAATTTATCTCCTAAGCAACAGACCCAGAAAGCTCAAGGAAAACCAAACAAGAGAAAAGCAAAAACTCAAGCAAATAAATATCTAGGCATATCATATTCAAACCAGTGGAAATTAATGATGAAGAAAAAGTCCTAAAAGAAATCAGAGGGAGAAAAAGAACCTTGTTAGAGAGGAACAAAGATAAGAGTAGCATTTGACTTATTCTTAAAAATAATTCAGAGAATAAAATAGTTTAAGTGTTTATAGGGGAAAATCTTCTACCAACCCTAGAAGTCCACATTCTGTGAAATTATACTTCAAAGGTGAAAGAGAAATACATTCTTAGACAAGCAAACATTGAAGGAAATTGTCACCAGTGAGTTTCCTTGCAAGAAATGTTAAGAGAAATGTTAGAGAGAAGGAAAATTACATGTCAGTAATTCAGATCTATGTAAGAAAAACATTGGTGAAGGAATGGCTCAAGGTAAAAAAAATTAACTGTCCTATAGATTAGTTTGTTCAAAATAATAATTATTCAATTATATATGTTTATATATGCTTATCCACAGTAAAAGTAATAATAGCTATACCATCCAGGGATAAGAGACACTGATTAAGGTTATTTTGTTATTATAAGGTACTCATATAACCATCAAGTGATATGATGTTCAAATCTTACTTAGATTAGCTGTACATGAATGGGGCAAACTTTCTAAAAACAAGTAAAAAAGAAATTCAATTGATGTACTAATATATGAAAGAAAATGTTCAATTAGATTGTTGAATTAAGAACAAAGGGATCCAGGTGTGGTGATGTATATCTATATTTCCAGCTACTTGGGAGGCTGAGTCAGGAGGATCACTTGAGCTTGTAAATTCAAAACCAGCCTGGACAACATAGAGAACCCTCTGTCACAAACAAGCAAAACTACAAAAAGAAGAAACACAACAGAAAACCAAAGTAGGAACAAAGAACAAGAGCAACAGTTACCAAATAATAACAAATGTGGAAACTATTAACCCAGCTATATCAGTAATTACTTTGAACACTGATACATATTCAAAGGCAAGAATTGAAAGATTGTCAAAGTGCATTTAAAAGCCTGATTCTTTATATATTGTAGATAATAGCCCTTTGATAAATAGCTAGTAAAGATTTTTTCCCATGTTGTTGGTGGTCTTTTGGCAGTGTCAGTAACTTCTTTTGCTGTGCAAAAGCTTTTCAATAGGATGAGATCCCATTTGTTGATTCTTTCTGCTAGTTCTTGTGCTATAGAGGCTTTATTCATAAAGTCTCTGCCTAAGCCAATGTCTCCAAGAATTTTATCTAATCTGTTATCCAGCAGGCTTATTGTTTCTGTTTTAATGTTTAAGTCTCGTATCCATTGTGAGTTTAGTTTTGTGCATGGTGAAAGAGATAGGTCTAGCATTAGCTTTTGGCAAGTTGAAGAACTTAAACAGATCAGCCTCCCCAAGTTTAATGACCCAATTAAAAAATGGGCATCTGAAATGAACAGACACTTCTCAGAGTCAGAAGTTAAAGCAGCTAAGGAACATATGAAGAAATGTTCAACATCACTGGTCATTCGAGAGATGCAAATGAAAACAACACTGAGATTTCATCTCACTCCACAAAGAATGGCCACTATTACAAAATCAACCAACAATAAATGCTGGTGAGGCTGTGGGGAGAAAGGAACCCTTCTCCACTGTTGGTGGGATTGCAGACTTGTGCAACCATTGTGGAGCTATGTGTGGAGATTTCTCAGAAAACTAGGACTAGGGGTCCCATTTGACCCTGCCATCCCCCTGCTAGGAATATACACAAAAGAACTTAGAAAATCACAGTGGAAAGGCAGATGTACACCCTTGTTCATAGCAGCTCAGTTCGTGATAGCTCAATCTTGGAAACAACCCAAATGCCCATCAACTGGAGACTGGATAAAGAAAATTTTTTTTAATAAAATGGAGTACTATTCTGCCATAAAGAATGACAGATTGATTCATTTATGTACAAATGGATGCACCTGGAGGACACGCTAAGGCATGAAATCAATAGAGCACAGATAGGCAAATTCCGGATCTTCTCGTTGCTATGAGCACTGGTAGATGCAAATGAGCTCTAGTAGTATGATAATCTTTTTAGAATGGGAAATGGAAATTTGGTGTGGGGATGTAATGAGGGGAAGGAATAAATATTCTGAAAGAAAATAAAAGAGCATGTATATAGGGGGTGGGGAGGTATGGGTGGGGATATGGGTAAAAATGAGAATTGACTGTGTCATATATTGGTACAAATTCCCCAATGTTATGTGTGATTGTGAGATGTATGCAAATTGTACCAATAAAGAATGCAATTTTTAAAAAAAGGGAAAAAAAGCCTGATTGTATGTTATCTACGTGAAACTGTACTCATGTATTTATTTTTGATGCTAGGGATTGAACTCATTGCTCCTATTTTGAACTATAACTCTATACCCTGGAAACTCACTTTAAAATAAAGATACGTACAGATTGAAAGTATGTGGATAATGTTATGATTTGGGTAAATGATGTCCCCCATAAGACTCATTTGTTCACATGTTATTAGATCATGGGGACAATAGCATTGATCCAGTGATGAGTTTATAGCTAAATGCACAGTTAGGAAGTGAAACCTGGTGAGAGGAAGTAGGTCACTTAGCATGCAGTGTGGATGGGTAAATAAATATGCCCAACCCCTTTCCTTTCCCTCAGAGTCTTTCTTGCTCTCTCTGCTTCCTGGCTGCCCAGGAAAGGGAGTAGCTTTCCTTCAACATACCATTTCTCTCTTGGAATCAGAAGATCATGGACTGAAACCTCTGAGACCATGAGGCAAAACAGAATTTTTCTCTTTTAAGTTGGGTATGGCAGGTGTTTTGTCCCAGCAATGAAAAGGTGACTAATAAAGATGTACCATGCTAACACTAATTTAAAAAAAAGGAAAAGCTGTATTAACTGTATACATATCAGATTGCATAGCAAGGACTTCATCAGGGATGAGGAGGGACATTATATAACGATGTAGGGATGAGCTCTCCAAGGTGGCATAACAATTCTAGTATAACAACAGAGTTCTAAACAATTCTAGCCTAACAACAGAGTGCTAAAATACATGGAGTGAACTTTATTAGAGCCACAAGAAGAAATACAAGAATTCATAATTGCAGTTGCTATTCAAATATTCTTCTATAAGAAACAGACACATCCAACAGAGAGAAAATTGCTAAGAATATAGTAAAAGTTAACTACACTATCAACTGGATTTAATTAACATTTGTAGAATACTTTATCCAATAAAAGCATAATACACATTCTTCTCAAGCTCACATGAAATATTCACATACACAAAGGCAGACCACATTCAGAGCCATAAAACATACCTTAACAAGTTTTTAAAAAATGCATTATCACATAATATCTACTTTGAGAACATAAAAGAATTGAATCAGAAATTAATAGTAGAAAGATAATTGGAAAAATCCCCAGCTGTTTGGAGATTAAATGCACATAAATAATGCAAGACAAAGAATTATTAAAGAAATTTCAAAATACTTTGAAATAGTGCTTGCTTCGGCAGCACATATACTAAAATACTTTGAAATAAATAAAAATAAAAATACAACTTACTAAAATTTGTGAGGCATCATTAAGCAGTGCTTCAAAAAATTTATAGTATTGAATGCATGTGTTAGAAAAAAATCTATTGATCTAAAATTAATAATCTAAGGTTATAGTTACAAATCAGTATCATTCCATAAAGACAAAACTACATAGCTAGTAAAAAGATCAGTGGTGGGCCGGAGGGTTAGCTCAGTGGTTCCGGCGCCTGCTTCGCAAGCGTAAGGACCTGAGTTCGATCCCCGGTTACCACATATAATGCTGGGCGTGGTGGCTCACGCCTGTAATCCCAGCACTCGGGAGGCAGAGACAGGAGGATTGCTGAGTTTGCGGCGGCTTGCCTGGGCACCATAGTGAGCTCAGGGCCAGCCTGA
>PVIC010003058.1:0-70107 GCA_004025085.1 Thryonomys swinderianus
GCCCAGTATTGTTGTATACGGTACCGCGGATCGAACCAGGGATCTTGTGCTTGTGAGGCAGGCGCTGGAACCACTGAGCTAAATCTTTGCCCTGGCAATGTGTCTTTTACTATAAAAACATTTCAAAATTAAACATTCACTACATATTTTGATCATACCAGGTAGGACTTGAGAGTAGAATAGTGATTATCAGAAGTCAGAAAAAGAGAGAAGGATGTGGAAAGTTTGATCAAAGAATATAAAGTTATGGTTACACAGAAGCAAGAATTTTCAGTGTGTTGTAACACAGTAGGGTGGTACTATATATAACAATAACGTGCCTATAAATTTCAAAACACTAGAAGAAAGCATTTTTGACAGTTTTCACCCTGAAGCAGTAAAAGGAGATAAATACAGCTAACCTGACCTAAACAATACCCAACATATACACATACCAGACGTTAGATGGTATTTCACACAGTATGTTCATTTTTATGTTTTTAATATATCAGCTAAAAGTAAATTTTTAAAAATCTTTCAAATGCGGTCTATTGTATAATCCCGGCAAACCCATTAAAAACCACCCCCCCCCCACCTAACACAACTGAGATTTTTCTCTTCGTTAGATAACCCGAAGATAATTCCACAAATTCTCTTCATTATCTGCATTAGAAAACATTTCAGGTGAGAAGCTTCCAGCCCCACCACTCTGTCACTGCAAGGAAGCCGGCACGGGCCTGAGGTGGTGGCTCCGGTCGGAGAAAGTGGGCTCTGAATAACTGTATCCACACGGATTCCCGGGGAAAAAGGACTGGAGAGCGTTCGCCAGCCAGATCCTCCAACTTTCTTGAAGCGCGCTGATCCTCACGCCCACCCAAGGGTAGGGTGTGACCTTCTGCTACTGGAAAGCATTACACACTGTAATTCATCAGAAGCCGTCATAATGAACTCCCCGAGCGCTGGAGACCAAAATGACCTTTCCTGGCTAATATTTATCTTGTTTTCTTCACACAAAAGGAACCACTGGGGATTCTCATTGAATTCGCTAGAAAACAGACCCAACAGTGAAACGAAATGCGATGTAATAGTTCGTTATGCCACACAAGGAGCCAGGGGTTTCATTCCAGATGGCAGTAGCTCATCAAGGGCGACCTTCCCGCCAGGCCCCTTACATACCAGCTTAGGAGGATTAACTCTTTCTCATCACTTCTAACCTTTAGCGTGTTCAGACAACCCAATTTTTGTATGTGGCACCCAAAGCATTGCTGGCAGTCATTTGCTCTCCCCCCTTTCTCTCTCCCTCTCTCTTACTCTCTGTTTTTCTAACTATAACATGGGCTTTTTTGTCCATCAAAAAACAGTCACTTACTTTTTGAAGAGTTTTCAGGATTCTCAGTGATAGAAGAGGCTGTCCACATCTAAGCTTACCAAAAAAAAAAAAATGCTTTTTAAAATTATGTCTCATGGGCCAGAGATTTAGCTCAGTGGTTCTGGCACCTGCCTAGCAAGTGCAAGGTCCCTGGTATCCCCGGTAACCACATACAATAATACTGGCCATGGTGACCCACACCCACCAGCAATCATTACCACATACCACAGTGCAGGGCATGGTGGCTCACACCTGCCATCCCAGCACTCGGGAGGCAGAGGCAGGAGGATTGCTGAGGTCGAGGCTTGCCTGGGCTACATAGTGAGCTCAGGACCAACCTGAACTACAAAGCGAGACCCTGTCTTAAAAAAACAAAATGTCTGATTGCCGGGCATTGTGGCTTACACCTGTCATCCCAGCACTCGGGAGGCAGAAGCAAGAGGATTGCCATAAGTTCGAGGATTTCCTGGGCTGCATAGTGAATACAGGGTCAGCCTGAGCCACAAAGCAAGACCTTGTTTCAAAAAACTAAAAAAGTAAAATTAAAAAAGTCTGATAATTCTGGGAATAAAGTAAAAAGATAGAGCATTTGGATGCTGGCCTCTCGTTTTTATCTGTCACCTGGTATGCTGGCATCAGGCGCAGAGTCACTGTCTTTCTGCCAAGGACCAAAATGTCTGTTTCCTGGTACCAAGGACCTTTGTGGTTCTGAGGCAAAAGAGACCATTCTTCAGATGTTTATTTCCAAGTTACACAAAAAGAAATCTTGGCTTCCCTTGATTTTTTTATTGAGGAAGAAGTGACTGTACTTATCTTTTTCTTGATCCACCTGCCTTCTCTATTAGCGGGGTCAGTTTCCTACAGCATGTTTCATTCAGAAAGATCATTCACCTGATGTAGGGAAGCACGCTAGGGACCTGTTAGACCTTTCTGCTCCGTATCTGTCATTGCATACATGCGTCTACACAGCATCATAATCATTTCATTCTAAAAGTCTACACTGTTGTATACTGTTTTCTCTTAGACCTAGAAGACAGAGTCACATGAACCTGATCCTAAAGAAAAATAAATAAGACAATCTCAAATATGACAGACTTTTTGCATTATCACTGTTGTACATTCTGAAAAGTTATCAAGGTCATAAAAGACAAAAAAAGAGTGTTGTTTCAAATATACAAGAGAAATATATCAATTAAATGTAATCATGACCTGTCATTGAATGTTAGACCAGGAAAAATGAATTCCAATATCATTCACAGAATGAACTACACACACACACACACACATACACCCATAACGGGCATTACTGTGACAATTAACAATGTCTGAATGTAGCCTGAAGATTAAATTACATTACTGTATTAAATTTCCACATTGTGATCATTTTACTATAGTTAAGAAACTGTGCTTGTTATTTTTAAAAGTACACCCTGAAATATTTAAGAATAAAGGAGGAGCCGGGCATAGTAGCTCACGCCTGTAATCCCAGCACTCAGGAGGCAGAGGCAGGAAGATTGCTGAGTTGAAGGCTTGTGTGGGCTACACTGTGAGCTCAGGGCCAGCCTGAACTACAAAGTGAGACCCTGTCTCAAAATGAAAGAAAAAGAAAAGAAAAGAAAAGAAAAGAAAAGAAAAGAAAGAAAGAAAGAAAGAAAGAAAGAAAGAAAGAAAGAAAGAAAGAAAGAAAGAAAGAAAGAAAGAAAGAAAGAGAAAGAAAGAGAGAGAAAAGGAAAGAAGAGAGAAGAAAGAAAGAAAGAAAGAAAGAAAGAAAGAAAGAAAGAAAGAAAGAAAGGAAGGAAGGAAGGAAGGAAGGAAGGAAGGAAGGAAGGAAGGAAGGAAGGAAGGGAAAAAGAAAGAAAAGAGAGAAGAAAGAAAGAATGAAAGAAAGAAAGAGAAAAAAGGAAAGAAAGAAGAGAGAAGAAAGAAAGAAAAAGAAAGAAGGAAGGAAGGAAGGGAAAAAGAAAGGAGAAGAAAGAAAGAAAAAGAAAGAAAAGAGAAAGAAGGAAAGAAAGAAAGGAAGGAAGGAAGAAGGAAGGAAGGAAGGAAGGAAATATAAATGATTCCAGGAAAAATAAACAGCAGGAAAAGGAAAGGAGGAAAGGCTTGAGCGAAGGAGTGAAAGGAAAGGAATATAAACAGACAAATGCAAAAGACATGGGGAGAACTTAAGCAGGGAATCAGCTAAGAGGTCAAGGACTGAGAGTCAGGTATGCGAAGCACCACTCCCTCACCTTCCCGCCCTCAGAAATTATAGCTCTCTCGCTAGACAACAAAGGAGGCCCAGCCATGACCTGTGCCCAGGGCGACGCCTGCAGCCAGCCCTAGTGTACTTAGCTTGGTATATTGTTGTTGCTGATTTTGACGTTGTTGTTACTCTTTCTATTTCTTCACTCTGACATAACTATTTTTCTTTTCATTTTTCTACTTTGCTGGTACTCAATCTGTCCAACTTTCTGGATTTCTCTCCTCTTAATTGCTCTCATCTTTATAGAAGAGGGAAACTAGTTTCTGTTTTGCCTTCTACTGCTAGGTCCCCCGTTCACCTCTCGTTCCCACACCCTCTACTGTCTTCTAGTCAGAACCAACACCCAGAAGTAAAAGGCTCTCATTCTGCCCTAATTCCTCTCCTCTGTTACTATATAAGAAGGTGTGCAAAGTCTCCAGTGCTCCTGCAGTTCCCAGTTGGAACTGTCTTATATATGTCCCTTTAGCTTCCGTTAGCCTCTGGCATATATGAGGTTCTTGAGATCTATGTGATCTTTGTAAATCTGTTAACCCTATTTCTAAGCTTTCATTCTCCTTCTGTCTTCCTTCCTTCCTGACCCCCCCCCAGCCTTTGTCTACACACACATCAGACTCACTGAAAGAGAAATTGAGAGTCAATCCCTTTCACAATAGCACCGAGAAAAACGAAATATGTAGGAATCAATCTAACAAAGGAGATGAAAGAGCTCTACTCTGAAAACTACAGAACTCAGAAAAAGGAGATAGAAGAAATCAGAAAATGCAAATACATTCCTTGTTCCTGGGTAGGGAGAACCAACATCATCAAAATGGCTACACTCCCACAGCTACTATACAGATTCAATGTAATTCCGATTGAAATCCCAACACCATACTTTATAGAGCTAGAGAAAATAATCCAAAAATTCATCTGGAACCAGAGAGACCTAGAACAGCAAAATCCTAAGCAACCAGGACAAGGCAAGGGGTACTACAAGCCCCAATTTAAAACTGTATTATAAAGCCACTGTGATAAAAACTGCATGGTACTGACAAAGTAACAGACCTGAGGACCTGTGGAATAGATTAAGATCCACAAACAACTCCAGATACACTAAGGCACCTTATCTTTGACAAAGGAGCCAAACATCCTCAATGGAGGAAAGACAGCCTCTTAACAAACATTGCTGGAAAAACCTGCCAAAAACTAAAGCTAGACCTGTCTCTTTCACCATGTACTAAACTAAAATCACAATGGATTTGAGACTTAAACATTAAAACAGAACCGATAAACCTGCTGCAAAACAAGATAGGTAGAACTCTTGGAGACATTGGCTTAGGCAGAGACTTTATGAATAAAACCTCTATAGCACAAGAACTAGTAGAAAGAATCAACAAATGGGATCTCATCCTACTGAAAAGCTTCTGCACAGCAAAAGAAACCCCTGGCACCGCTAAAAGACAACCAACAACATGGGAAAAAAATCTTTATTAGCTATTTGTCAGGGCTACTAGCTAGAATATATAAAGAACTTAAATAAGTACCCCCAAATTTAAAGACCCAACTCAAAAATGAGCATCTGAAATGAAGAGACACTTCTCAGAGGCAGAAGTCAAAGCAGCCAAGAAGCATATAAAAAAATGTTCAACATCACTGGTCATTTGAGAGATGCAGATGAAAACAACACTGAGATTTCATCTCACTCCACAAAGAATGATTGCTATGGAGAAATTAACCAGCAATAAGTGCTGGCGAGGCTGTGGGGAGAAAGTAACCTTTCTTCACTGTTGGTGGTATTATAGACCTGTGCAACCGTTGTGGAGATCAGTGTGGAGATTCTTCAGAAAAGTAGGATTAGAGGTCCCATTTGACTCTGTTATTTCCCTGCAACGAATATACTTGAAGGAATTAAAAGAATCCTATTGTAAAGACATATGTCCAGCCATGTTCAAAACAGCTCAGTTTGTGATAGCCCAATCTTGGAAACAACCCAGATGCCCATCAACTGGAGACTGGGAAAAGAAGATGTGTTTTTTTTTTAAAATGGAGTATTACTCTGCCATAAAGAATGATAAATTTCACTCATTTATGTGCAAATGGATACACCTTGAGGACACACTAATAAGTGAAATAAATAGATCACAGATATGTAAATACCATATCTTTTCTCTGGTATAAGAACCTGTAGATGTAAATGAGATCTAGAATGTATGACAGACTTTGTGAAATAGGAAATATTCAGAGGGAATGCGGTAGGGGAAAGTAATAAAGGGAGAGAATAAATATAATTTGGAAAGAAAAAGAAAATAACATGTATATGGGGGGTTGTAGGTAGGTAGGGATATGGATAAAAATGAAAATTAACTTCTGTCATATACTGGTACAAATTACCCAATGTTGAGTGTGATTGTGAGCTCTATATAAAATGTACCAATAAAGAATTCAATTAAAAAAAAGAAATTACAGCACATTCCACATGAAATGTTTCAGTGTACTGACATATAAAACACTGGAGACCTGGCCACTAATATTGAACCACAAGAGTTGAGCACCTGAATGTTCTCTGTCGGCATTCACCCAGTCCTCTACTGGGCATGGCCTACTTTATTTCAAAAAACACATAGCGCCTGCCACGGACCAAGTGCTGTGTCAAGCATTTTAAATATCTACTCACTTAACAGTAGGGCCTGTTCACACCCCACACAACACCAAGAGAAAATGCGACCTGTCTGACGTCCCTCAGCAGGGAAGCAGCTGTGCCAGGGTTCCAATTCCGGCCCGTGTAGCACCAAGATGCTGTCTAATGTCTCAATTCTAGTAAAAGTATTTCCCAAGGGCCGGAGATTTAGCTCAGAGGTTCCGGCGCCTGCCTCGCAAGCGCAAGGTCCTGAGTTCGATCCCCAGTAACCACATACAACAATGCTGGGCGTGGTGACTCACGCCCACCAGCAATCAACCAGCAATCAGCACCACATTCCACAGTGCCAGGCGTGGTGGCTCACGCCTGTCATCCCAGCACTAGGGAGGCAGAGACAGGAGGACTGCTGAATTTGGGGCTTGCCTGGGCTACATAGTGAGCACAGGGCCAGGCTGATCTGCAAAGTGAATACCTGTCTCAAAAAAAAAAAAAAAATTCCCAAAAGTATGAGTCTCTTCCCACACCTTAGTAACTAGGCTGAAAATAAATCAATCTTTCTTTTCACTTGAAGATACTGGTCATTGGCCTGACAGCATAAAGTCGTATCTATGGCTAAATCTATGGAGACAATTGGACAGAATTTAATTAGCAGACCTTGGGGTCTGTAATCATCTATACAAATTCCTAAATAAATTTTGACTTACGTTATAAAGCTAGTGAGAGGTAATGACACAAATTTCTGATTTGCTACAAATTAATTAATTAAAAACCAATGTCCCTTCCCAAATTAAGCTCAAACGTGCAACACTTAAAAAGGTTGTCGATGCCTGGATCACAGTTTTTCAAACAGAGAAAGGAACGTACTTCAGGCCAGAACTCTCAGGAACATTGCAGGAGAAATATACCAAATCCAGAATATCACACTCGCATGTAGCCTAAATTATTTCTGTTGATTTCAATGCAAGAATTCAGCACCAAAAGCAACCAAAAAATGGATGTTTGTCTATGCGTCTGCTCCGACTCACTTTCCCCCACAGTCCGTGCACGTTTCGGCAGCAACACGGCAGACGGATCTGGCTTAAGAGCAAGCGTTCCATCGGCTCCTGCACTGCACCGCTCCCCGAGGAGGCCGCCAGGGCACCGTGCGTCACCTCCAAGGCAGGAGGACAGAGGGAGCCATTTCCGGACCGGCCCAGCTCAGCCCTGGTCGCCAGGGCTGGGGTCTGCTGGGGTGCCCTGGTGACTTCCGCTCTTGGCTCCTTGGCTCCTCAGCTGCAAGCCCAGTGATTCGTCCAGCCAGTGGCGGACCAGGCAACATTTCAGAGTCCAGACATGCAGTAAATCCTTCTTCCACACTAATTCCCACTTGGGAGAAAAGAAATGACCGAAGTGGAAAATGTTACGTAAACATACAACCTGAGTTTGGGGTGTCAGGAAAGGGTCATGAATAGAAGGAGAAGGAAAGAAGCCAGAAGCACTGAGTTAATGGCTTGGCCAGTAACCACCGTGTGTTCAGAAATGGAACTTGCCTACGTAAAACAATTCATCACTTCTCAAGACCAAAATGAGGAAGGATGTTTCCATTTCCAGTCGCTTTAATAACCTAATCACATCGAACTGTCTTTGGAAACTTGCAAACAGCTTTTTCACCAAAGAAAGCACAGCCAGATAGAATCCCTCCCTCTCTCTCTCTCTCTCTCTCTCTCTCTCTCTCTCTCTCATTCTGAAAGAAACAGGCGTTAATGAGCTTCTTACACTGACAAGTGTGCTGGTGAATGGGCAATCAGTTTTCCAGCGTCTATATGCAAGTATTACGAGCAGCAATATACGACCAAAGCCTCCACTAAGCCATCAGTTATAATTACACACGGTGTGTGGAATTACTCTGTCATTTAGAACATTAACCTGGGCACTGCTCTATGTTAAAGAGGCAGAGTTTTCTGCCAGTGTAAAATTATATATACATTCAGATAAAATGATTTATTTTATTGCTTAAAAACACTGATGAAGAATTTATTACCAAACCATTTTTAAGTGAGTCATTAAAGACAACAACTGTCTATTAAAAATTAAACCATTTTATAAACGCTATTTTCATTTCACGTGTTAACATACTATGTGATCCGAACTGCTGGTGAGAGTTCTTTTCCGACTCAAAGATGACTCAAATAAATTAAGCATACGGACTATGCTTGTGTAAGGTTCACATTGTCATTCTAAGAACAGAGAGATCCCCTAAAACCACCCAGCATCTGTATTTCAGAGCAGCAATATACTTCCTTTGCGAGATCCAGTCAAACGGTGCATTGTGCTAAAGGGAAACTCCAGCCTTCAAGTGACCATGAAAAGTACACAAGCGATCACTGTCAAGTGACGGTGCTTCGCTAGAACTAGGGTAGAAAACAACCCGCCACGTCCCGTAAAATAACGCACACTCACCCTGTCCGGCGACACCCCACGCGGCTCACGGCGTGTTGTCCGAGTGAAATGAGCCAGGTCTGAGACTGAACCAGCGTGACAAGTAGTGGCAAGTTAGCCATAAATCTCTCCAGGCCCAATTATCCTCACTACAGAGGGTTCTTTCTTTTAATTAGGCCAGGGTTTAATTAGAAAATTTCCTCTCATTTCTCATTTCTCAAATAATCAAAACAGCCTACCCAAGGACTTTATTTAATAAATGGCCACCAACACGAGAGCTTGGAGGGCAGATATCAATGCCAAGCACAATAACTTGTATCCAAAGTTTTCACGTGATATAACTTCACTTTTTAAGGAATATTCATAAGAATAAAACAAGTTGTAAGCGCTATCAGGATCAGCACCTTCTAATACTTAGTCCTTCCTGGGTGGACAAGGGCTTTACTGACCTCTAACCGGAATGCCAGAGGTTTATGTCTGCCACTCCGGTCTCTGGAGTAATTATGCCACTTGTCATGAAACTTAAACAAATTTTATTAACAAACGAATAAATGCAAGCGCCTGCTTTCATTCCCAGGTGAGCAGACCTTTCCGCTGGATGCTTCCCAAATCCCTCATCCTAAGATAACGCGAGCACAGTCCACAGCCAAGGTGCTTCTGAGCGCTGCACAGAGATGTCTGGGCAGAGTGGGATCCAGCCGCGGACGGAGAAGCACAGTACATTCAGCCACGGCAGGATGACGTAGCAAGACAAAACCCATCACTGACAATATTAGCCACTTTAATCCACTAGTGGGTAAATGTTTCTTAAAAGCTTAATCTAAACCTTTATTCAATTTTCAGCCTTGAACTTCTTTTGCTTGACAACAGTGCCCTCGTGTGGGCAAAGTAAGCAAGTCCGCTAACCATGTTTAACTGATTTACATACAAAGCTTTTGAATTTTTAACCTATAAAATCCAAGTCCTTCTTAAATAAATGTGTAACTTAAATAATATACTAAATAGCTTTATCTGAAAAAGGTGGTCAAAAATATATCAATACAGCTTCTATATGACATGATATTTCTATAGAATACCACCAATAATAAACGAAAGCTTAAGTCGGGGAAATTTGTTGGCTGTTATTTCCAAAACACAAGCTCATGCCACGCTCTGCCAAGCTCCTAGGCCGGTGGCAACCCGATGGGACAGAGGATGTTGCTTCTTCTAAACTGAAACGTCAGTTCTCAGGTTTAACTGCAGGGGCCCTTTGCCTTGCGGTTGGGGCCCTTGTCTCCCGTAGGCTGCACCTCACTGTCCTGCAGGCTCAGAACAGCCCCCTGGGGGTACTGACAGCAGACAGGGCCCTGCCAATCTGCAGAGGTGCTGGGGGCATCAACAGGACCAATTCTTGTCCACTCAGAAGTGGAAGATAAATACAGGGAGCAACCCAGGGAAGCAGTAATCAGAAGCAGTCGATTGTGCCTTTCGGAATAGTGCAAATAAAGACCTGAGTCACAACGAAGGCAGAGGATGCTCAGCAGGGCCCTCTGAGGTCCAGGAACACTTCCTGAAGAGCTGGCCGCACAGAGGCGTGAAGGGGAAAACAGACAGGAATAAACAGATCTTGAAGGCTACCAGCTCCGTTCATCTGTTGACCTTCTTAAACACTGAAGAGCTCATCGTGGGACCCTCCCCAGTTCTGCTATCTCCATTACCTCCTCCTTACTCTCCAGGCCAGGTATCCGCCTCCCTGGGTCAGCAATGGACAGATCTGACTAGGGGTCATACGGAGGAACACAGGCCCATCGCTGACGGATCGCGTGGCGGCACGTTAAGGCCTCCCCAAGAAGCACACGGGACTGAATCCGGCCAGCTGCCTGGAGAGGGCGCCAAAGAAGCCTGGCCTCCACAAGCGTGTTCCTCACATGCCCGATGGGCCGAGGTCTCACTCACTCCCTGTGCGGATCAACTCATAAACTGACTCCAAGGCTTAAAGCTCAGTTCCTAGCACCAAGAATGCTATGAAACTTTCATCTTGTGGACATTGGATGTCATGCAGTCTGTTGTTGGTAACTGTTTAATCACTGTGACTATTAGGAAGGTCAGAGTCAAATCTATTCTCCATGTCAGGAAGTGATTAGGACCTTTCCACATGCGTCTTCTAGTCATTAATGCTTATCCCTTTTACTCTATCTTGCATTTCATTGAGTGTATCTGAAGACTTTTCAAAACTCTTTGATCAAGACAAACAAATACATGAATATATCAAGATACCGCACGTATTAACAGGTTCAAAGTTCAACATGTACTGTGCTTCTCTTCACTGACTCCATCTTTCTCTACTCATCTTACTTATCTGGCTAAAAGTCAAAATTACCCCCTTAACATAGTGACCTATGGGAAAAGCATGATTTCCAAACAACAAAATAGAAATGTTACCTGGACTATTCAACCCAGGAAAAATACACAGTGGCTTACACAGGGATCCCCTGATTGATTTCCCAGGAGACAGCAAGGCTAGGATTGGTCCAAAGGAGTTTAAGATCAATAAGAACATGAGGACCCAGGTTCACTGCATGTGCTGCATGGATGAGAGTGGTCAGGGGAGTGAGAGGTCAAAGTGAAAGGGGACAGGACTCCGGAAGGACCCTCAGGGACCTTCATTTTCCAAAGCTTCAGCAAAGGTTAGTCTGGGTGAGCAGTAGCCAATAACCAGTCACTGTATCCAAAATTAAGAGCAACAGAAGAATGCAGCTCGGAACAGAAGAAACTGTAGTACAAGGTTCCTGGGGATGGCGATTAAGCCAGGCTGGAAGAAAAAGCTGGATAATATTTGAAATTCATTGCTTCAGCTTCCTCTGGGCCCAGTTATGGAAGGGACTAAGCTTTCATTACTATTAAGTAAAGGTTAAAGATCCTGTAGGTTGCAAGAGAAAATTTGCAACCCTTGTGTTAATATTCATATTACACAGATGATGGTCCTAATGGCTGGTACGTGTAGCCCGTCCTTCTCGGAACGCACGGTGTGCTGATCACCTGGAGGTTGGAAACTCACGAACAGGAAGAAGCCTCACTCTTCACAGACCCTGCGGTGTGGAGCTCTGGCTTCTCCCGGAGCGTGCGGTGCCCTTCCGTGCAGGCAGGTTAAGGGATCCTGGTGTGGGATGTCTCAGATGCTGGAACAAGGCTACGATTAGTGACCTCGCGTGTGAAAATGTGACTCGACACAAATTCCTTAGGACTCGAGGCCTGGTTGTGATACATTGTAAACGTGAGCTTCGACTTTTCTCCGTCCTGATGAGGAGTGTCCTCCTGACCCTTTCTGTGAGTCGGTGACGTCAAACCAAAGAGTTTAAGGTCACTGCTGTGAGTGTCAAAGGTTTTTTCCAAATGAAGAAAATATCCGGGGTGTGTAATTGTCTCAAAATGAAAGCTAAGCTTCCACTGGATGAGTCAGACAGGCACCAAGTAGACTTGAACAGTGTGAGTGTGTTGCTAGAATTTAATCTTTCCCTCCCTCACGTAGGCCGGATGCTGGGGAGACTTTTTTCAATGACTCTGCCCTCAAACCAAGAGGTGTTTTGTGTTTTTCCAAACGCCAGCCTTCCTCCATCGTGCTGACCGCACACTGCCCGTCCTCGGCTTCCTCTCCGCGCCCCCAGCCTTTTCTACCCCACATCCCCGTCTCCCTCCGGAGCTGGGCTCCCCCGGCCCCGTCCGCAGCCCTAAGTCCACACTCACTGCCTTGTGCCCTCACCTAAGTGAATGGCTTCTTCCTACCCCACTAGAGCTTTTCTGGAGGATCTTGGGGAGCAAACGCAGGACCTTGTGCTTCTGAGGCAGGCCCAGCGCCATCGCCGTCCACCCAAATCCCCAGCCCCTCGTTCTAGATCCGAAGCTAACAAAGCCAACCAGTGAGAGGCTTGCTCTGAGGATTACATGAGGTGAGGGGCGGAAGAAACCCCCACAGATGCATCACCGCGAGACCAGGTTCTCTGACTCTCTTCTCTTGACCTGGACAAACGCACAGGGATCAGCTTCTCGGTGTTTTCTTTCATCTCTCTGCGCCTAGTCAGCTCCCACTCACCTTCCTATGCCAGCAGCCACCACCTGCGCAGGCAGAGCTCATGTGCCAGTCTCGTCCCCTTGGCACTGCTCACAACTGTATTTTCACTGAGTCCCGCAATGAATGAATCGCAGAACCTAGAGGCAGCCAGAATATCCAATCTCCTTTTCCTAATAAATTTCAATCACAGTGTCTGTCTTGTGGCAATTTCTGTTTTTTTCAGTAGTGGGAATTGAACTTAAGATCTTCACTCTGGCCTACGGCCCCAGCTCTTCTGATGTTGAATTTGGGGGCAGGGTTCCTCTCAGTTGCCCAGACCGGACGCAAACTTGTCATCCTCCTGCTTTAGCCTCCCACAGTGCTGCAAGTACAGGCGTGCACCACCGCCACACCCACTTATCGTTCACTTTTGGAATGCACACTTCCGTTATCCCCTTGTCCTCCGGCCCTCCCCTGCTGCTAGTTCCTGCTGGTAACCACAGACTTTTAGAAGAAGGTCTGCAGACCAGCTAGAACCTATTGTACGTGAAAACACTTACTGTCGAAACAAAAGGCAGCCTCGTCCATCCTGTGACATGACGCACGGCAGTCACCACCAAACATCCTGCTTGAGAAAACCTGACAAAACTGGTAAAATCACTTTCCACGGTATTTACAACCTAATAAGTCATTTCAGACATCACTGGTTCTCCCAATCAATGGTCATTTCTGTGACAGATGAAAAGAAAACAGTAACAACAAGAACAACAAAAAGCTGCCACAGGCAAGAATCTTGAGAGAGAACATTCCGGCACCCTCTTACCTAGCTCTAACATTTTTCTGGCTAGAAACAACAGCAGTTACTGTGCGAGGCAAGGATTCGGCTCAAGCAGCACTTGCGAGCCTCGCGTGGGAGACGGATGGAGGGGCCAGTGGTCACCCTCTCCCACCCCCAGCTCTCCCCCCAGCCAACAGGTTCTCAAGCCACTGCCAGGGGTTGCGGTGAGCCCAGCGATGGAGTATGTGCCTAGCAGATGGAATGCCTTGGGTTGTCTTCCCAGCACTGCAGAATCAAAAGTCAACTGCCAGGCCAAGAATGATATGAATCTCAGGTCCACGGACCGAACGGAGGCCCATGAACCAGCATTTTAAAATGCCATCTTTATACTTATTAACCTTTATTCAAAATTCATCATTCCCTTCAATTATGAATGTCAGCCACAAACCTCATGGGTATTTAGCACTTGCAGTGACCTGGTCACAGCTAGGGGGTCACAGGGGTTTTTAATCTTATTATAGTTCCTGGTGAATACTTCAAAATAGATAACCCCACCAACAAACCCATAATTGACATTGCAAATGGACCTGCTTGTAGATCATGAGGTTTAAGGCATGAACATGAAGAATACATATTCTCTATCGCAAAAAAGGTTTCGATGTTTTGATCATTACATTCCTATACAGTTGGTTTTCTTTGAAGTCCAAAGAATTTTGCTTTACATGTGTTAAAACATTATTCTGTTTTCAGTATTTTACATGTCTCACCAAACCTTCACAGAGACCCTCGGCCCTGGGGAAGTCAGTGGTGCTACACCCCAGACTTCGCCAAATCCCATCGGAGCCCAGCCGCCCTCTGCATCGCCCCCTCCCGCCCACCTGGACTGAATCTATGCTCATCAGCTCTGCCATAAGTTTAAAAGTAAACTCAGAGTTTGAGAAGTACTGGCATTAACTCTTCTTTAAAAGTTTTGTAGAATTCAGCAGTGCAGCTGTCAGGACCAGGGCTTTTCTTTGTTGGTAGGTTTTTTTATTACATTTTCAATTTCTCAGATTGATATCAGGTTGTTTAACATTTTTATATCCTCTTCATTCAATTTTGGAAGTTCATATGAGTCTAGGAATCTATCCATTTCTTCTAGATTTTCCATTTTCTTGGAGTATAGATTTTCAAAGTACATGTTTATTATCCTTTGGACTTCTGGATCTGTGCTGATATCCCCATTTTCATTCCTTATAGCATGGATTTGAGCCTTTTCCTTCCTTTGTTTGATAAGGTTGGCTAAGGGCCTGTCAATCTTATTTATCCTTTCAAAGAACCAACTCTTTGATTCATTGACTCTTTGTATTGTTCTCTTTGTCTCCATTGCATTAATTTCTGCTCTGATCCTTATGATTTCCTCTCTAGTATGTGCTTTGGGTTCGTTTTGCTCCTCTTTTTCTAGTTGTCTGAGGTTCATCATTAGATTGTTTATTGCAGTTTGCTCTATTTTCCGAGTGTATACATTCACTGCTATGAATTCCCCTCGCAGAACTGCTTTCATTGTGTCCCATAGATTCCTGTGTGTTGTGCTGGGGTTGTCATTTAGTCTAGCCCGCAGTCTGGAAGGCCGTGCTATAAATACGCTCGGCCGGAGAACGCAGCGGCAAGCGGACCCCAGGGCTGTGTCTCCAAGGGGGGAAACGGGAGGCGCACAGGCCGGCGGACTCCGCGGAGGACACTTCCAAGATGGACAGGATGACAGGGCTCAGAAGCCACCAACAAAAGCCCCTGCCGTCCTGAGAGAGACCGTGCTCCTCAGCAGCTCAAGGCAAGTCAAGTTCACGAAATGGTTCCCAGGGGAAAGCACTAGACTCCTCGCAGGCTGCAACAGGAGACGGCAGAAGGAAGAGGTCTCGGGGAGGGTTCCTCCGAGGCAGAGCCCGAGGCCAGGACGGCACACGGAACGCGAGGCCTGTGGCAGCGGCTTCCACCGCGATCTGCCAAACTACGCAGAAAATGAGCCCCTGGACCCCCACCCAGGCCAGGAGGTGCGGCCCGAGGGCGGCTGACCGGCCGGGCCGCCAGGGGCTTGCTTGTGTGCCCGCTCACAACCGGCCTTCGCAGCCGCCGGCGCCGGCAGGGGCTCCGGGGTGTGGAGGCGCCTGCGGTCCCCGGGCAAAGGCAAAATGGGCACGTTCATCTTCCCGTCTTTCCTTTTTCTCCTGTGCCGGGTCTGAAAGCCCGCTCACCCACCAGACACACCCGGTCCGCCCTGTGTGCCGGGCCCTGGGACACTCGGGGACGGGGCGGGAAAGGTCTCTGCCTTGGCAGGGCCTGCCCTGGAGGAAAGCAGAATTTCAGGTACTGACTTGAGAAAGGCGAGGGAACAGGAGACAGAGGGGAGGGAGAGAGGGAGAGGAAAGGGGAGAGGACGGAAGGCGGGGAGCGGAGAAGCTGGGCCGCAGCAGGCGGGGGGCTTGTGTTGGGCTGGAGTCCGCATGACAAAGGGCGCCCGTCGGACGGGGCGCCAGGGCAGAGGGACCCCAGGAGGCCCAAGGAGCCACGATCACCGGGAGCGGGCCGGGGGAGCAGCGCTCTGACGTCTCACCGGAGCTGGGGCGCCAGGGCCGACGCCCCGCAGAAGCCCCTCCGGGAGGCGGCGGGCTCTGCCCCAGACACGCGGTGCTTCCTCCGCCAGGCTCTCGACGGAACTGAACTTTGTGTTTCTTTGCTTTTTGTTTGTTTGGGTTTTTTTCCCCTCGCTGAATGATTATCCACAGCTCCCCCTCGCCGGCTACGTGGGGCTGCTGCCAGACGGCCCTCCCTTAACCGTGTGCCTGACACGAGGCTGGAAACGGACGCGTTTCCACCTTACAGGAGCCTTCGGAGGCTGCGGCGTCTGTGCAGAAAACACAGGCCCCGAGGTCCGTCCTTCGCGAAGTCACGAGCTGCTGCGCAGGGGCCGTAGGTCCTAAACCTGGGAGGGCCCGGCCCGAGAGGGGGCTCCCGGCCCGTGCGGAGGGGACCGCGTCCTGCCCAGAACTCGTGGCCTCCAAAACCAGCTTCCGCAGGACACGACGCCCACCTTGGAAGGTTTCAACGCAGCGTTGCGGCCGCCAGGGAGGGACGGGGTCGAGCTGGAGAGAGAAGGCCTAGCGACACTGGCCCTCCACTGGTTCCCGGAGCAGCCAAGGAAATGAACGCTGTCTGTCCTGAGGAAGATGGAGGTGGGGCGTGAGCCCACTGTCCTTCCCAACAACAGCCCGCTGGCCGGCCGCCTCCTCCAAGTCATCTGCTTCGCAGAAAGCCGCAGTCCTCAAACGGAAAGCCTGCCAGCTCCCGAGACGAGTGTCGGGAAGGCAAAAGGCCGGGCGCGCTCAGCCCCGCAGAAAACCAGGAGCCCGACAAAGGGGCTACTGTTGTTGTGCTCCGAGCAAACAACCCGCAGACAGGGGTCTCCCCGCCCGAGGGGCGCTGCCGTGACACTGTCAGATGACGCATCCTCCACGGCCGCGTCCGTGCTCCAGCAGGGACAGGACGCTTTCTGCCAAGGGGAGAGAGGGCGCCAGGAAGAGGGAACCGAGCCCCGAAATAGATATGATGCCTCAGAGGACCTGCCCCTCTCAACAATCCCGAGGCCCCTGGCCTGACGCACTAAATCCCTGGCTCCCCCCGGCCTGACGCACTAAATCCCTGGCTCCCCCTGGCCTGACGCACTAAATCCCTGGCTCCCCCTGGCCTGACGCACTAAATCCCTGGCTCCCCCCGGCCTGACTCTGGGGCAGCCAGAAACTCAGTGGCAAATTCTGAAGAATACCGCACAATAGATGTGGCAGCAGAAGGGAAACAACGGAAGTCCAAACCCAGCTGCTCCTGCGTCAGCAGACGTTAAGCCAGCCCCAGGCAGCGGCCCACTGCCATCCTCAGCACTGCGGGGCGGGCCAGCGATGGCCGGGGAGTCAGCGTGGACTCGCGAAGAGTCACTCACACCAGACATTCTTCGGCCCCTTTCTTCACGCTCGCTAACGTCGGTGATCAGGAGACTGCTGCGGTTATGTAACGTGGGATCAGCCAGGCGTGGCGCTGCACACCTGTAGTTCGGCCCTCGGAGAGGCTGAGGCAGGAAGACTGCAAGTTCTAGCGTCGCCTGGGCAACTTAGGGACTTAGCAAGGCCCTGTCTCAACATTTTTAAAAAATTAAAAATATTCAAAAGGTGGGGTTGGGGATGGAGCTTAATGCAAAGGCCCCTGGGTTCAATCCCCAGAACTGAAGTTTTGAAGAAAAGGAAATCAGTGAGGCATTTTGACTATGTTTTTCATAAAACTTCCACATAAATATACAAAGAAATATAAAGCCAACAGGAAGTAAGTAGCCTACATAAACCACATTTCCTTATAAAGTCATGTCTGCCAATTCAGAACACATCGCTAGAATACATCACTAGTGAGCTCAGGGCCAGCCTGAATGAACTACAAAGAGAGACCCTGTCAGGATAGGAAAGGAAAAGAGGAAAGGAAAGGAAAGGAAAAAGGAAAGGAAAGGAAAGGAAGAAGAGAAGAGAAATGAAATGAAATCTAAAAGATGAGAGCAAAACTGAAAAAAAAAAAAAAAAGTCCCACAAGGTAAAGCTAGCAAAAAGAAATTTTCAAGGGGCCAATGGCAAGTATCAAGTTTGGGCCTAAAAACATAAGAGGGTTAGGACAAAATGGCAGACGCACTGCTCTCCACGCAGAGAAGACTACACACAAACTTCATGACTTTGACAAGTAATAAAATGTGGCTATTAAAACATCACTCTGACCTGCTTAGTAATCAGGGAGTGCAGTATTCACAGGAACTGGTTCTAAGGTCCGCCTCCTCATACCAAAACCCACAGATGTTCGGGGCCCTGACAGAACAGAGCGAATTATTTCCATGTGAGCAGTCCCAGGTCCTTTAATTGTCCTGCCCTGGCAACCTGTGCATCCTGAACTGATTTGACACTTTTACCTTTCATGGGCATTTTGTCTTGGTGACGAGCAGAAGCCACACAGTGCCAGGTCCAGAGAATAGAGCGGATGAGGACACACAGCAGCACCCTAAGAGCCCGCCTCTCTGGATGCCATGCGCCAGCAGCATGCACCATGTATTTTATCATGAAGATGTGGAAGACTTTAGAAAGGGGCGACGATGATAGGACAAATATGTTAGAGTGAGGGGGAATTTCTGAGGGGAATTAAGGACAATGTATCTTTTCCTATAATTATTTCTTTTTTTTGTTTTTGTTTGTGTTTTTGTTTTTTTTTTTTGTTTTGTTTTTTGAGACAGGGTCTCGCTTTGTAGTTCAGGCTGACCCTGAGCTCACTATGTAGCCCAGGCAAGCTTTGAACTCAACAATCCTCCTGTCTCTGCCTCCCGAGTGCTGGGATGACAGGCGTGAGCCACGACGCCCGGCTTCCTATAATTATTTCTTAGAGCCAGGCATTTAGCTCAGTCGTTCTGGCGTCTGGCTGGCAAGTGCAAGGTCCCGAGTTCAATCCCCAGTGCCACATACCACAGTGCCAGGTGTGGTGGCTCATTCCTGTCATCCCACACTCAGGAGGCAGAAGTAGGTGGACTGCCAAAAGTTCGAGGCCAGCCTGAGCTACAGAACAAGACCCCATCTCCAAAACAAAACAAAAAAACAACAAAAAAACCTTAAAATTCACTATTTATCTTATCATATCTCATATTATACAGAGAATAATGATAAGAAAATCTGTATACATGAAGCACAGGAATAACATTTCTTCCAACTGTTCTGAGCCCACAGTTGGTTGAATCTGTGAATGCAAAATTTCCAACAACAGAGGGTGGGTCTCACCTCTCAGAACCAGAGAGTGGACAGCTGTGTGTGGGCCGAGTCAGACCGGAAGGGAAGACATGATCTTATTCAATTCCATTTAAGAATGACACCCACAAGCTACATTTCCTTCAGCGCCCACAGCCAGGAGGACCCGGGAACTCCAGGCTGACCTGTTCAACGCACTTTCTGTCACCAAGAAAGTGTCTCTTTCGTCAACACAGTGACTGGTCCTGCGGAGGACTTTCGGTTTTACTGAAATCTAATTAACCTGCATGTATGTAGCAGCTGTGTCTCTTGCCTACCACACTCACCCACACGGCTCTGGATGTGCGATGGACCAAAATGTGGAAGTAAGCAGGGGTACGGCCAAACCAGGACGTGAAAGATTCAGGGGGACAAAAAGACAACAGTACTCAACATCCAGAGTGCTGCACTGGGAAAGAGGGATTCTGAGAAGAATTGGGACTCAGAGAAATTACAGGGAGACACAGTCCATGGCCCTTAGAGATAGCTGCTTAATCATCATGGTAATGTCAGCTCCGCAAAGGCCAGGGACCCGCGGCCACCACCTTCACCACTCACCACGTGGCCCAGCAGGCCGTCAGTACATGCAGCTACTAAATGAAAAATGGGCAAATCAGCCTAAGAACGAGACACCCAACGGAAGACAAAGGCCTCAGAGGACAGTAAACGCCCCCCCACTTGCAAGGGACACGGAGAAAGATCCATCCCCAAAAGGCACCAAACTACATGGCCTTGAAGGTCCTTCCAGATCTGCTGAGAGCTTCATTTCTCCCCACTGAGGGGCCCGGTTCAGGCTCCGGCCCTTGCTACGTACAGGACAGTATTGCTGACCTAGCGCCGCATGGCCTCTTACATAACACTGAGCGACGGAACAACTTCAAACACCACACATTCATCATCTCAGCTCTCCGGGACAGAAGTCTGGCCAGGGCTTATCTGGGTGCTCAGCTCGGGGTCACAAGGGGGTGTAATCCGGGTGCCAGCCAGATCTGGACTCACATCCAAAGGCACAGCCAAGGAAGGTCTTCCACCCACGTGGCTGTTGGCAACATTCAGTGCCTCCTCCCGCAGCTGCGACCCTAAGGTCTCCAGAGTCTTGTGCGATCTCAGCTCCCGTGCGCCCCAGCAGTCCCTCGGCACATGGGCTCGCCAGCGCGCCTGCCACTCCCCAAGCCACCGGAAGGACCCCCTGAGCAAGGCAGGGCTTCTTATGACACCACGTTCTTGGAAGGAACACCCTACTGCTGCTGCAGTATTCTAGAGGCTGGAAGCAAGTCAGGTTTCAACCACACTCAAGAAAATGACGTTTAAAAAAACATGTGAGGGCCAGGGATTTAGCTCAGTGGTTCTGGCACCTTCCTTGCAAGCGCAACGTCCCAAGTTCGATCCCTGATAACCACGTACCACAATGCCAGGCGTGGTGACTCAAGCCCACCAGCAATCAGTACCACACACCACAGTGCAGGGCATGGTGGCTCACGCCTGTCATCCCAGCACTCAGGAGGAAGAGGCAGGAGGATTGCCGTGAGTTCGAGGCTTGCCTGGGCTACATAGTGAGCTCAGGGCCAGCTGAACTACAAAGCAAGACCCTGTCTAAAAAAAAAAAAAAAAGATGAGGTTTTTAAAAAGTGTTATACTTGGATGTGGAGATCTCAAGGGCTACCTCAGTATCTGTGTGAGTGACCAAAAAACTTTTCACATACTCCAGCTCCTTATCTATAAAAATAAGGGCATTAACAGTATAGGAGAATCACTAATAGGTTCAGTTAGTATGTGAACGAACTTTAAAATGTAACCAGGGTCAGGTTTTGTGCATAACAGCATTTAAACCTCTTAACAAGAAATCTAGTAAGACAGTCTAGAGAGGCTTCAGACTACAAGAGGAAGTAGCTCATTGGTGCCACCGCCTGCCTTGTAAGCACAAGGTCATGAGTTTGATCTGCGATGCTGAAAAAAAGAGACAGCCTTTAAAGCCAACGAAACACTGAAGCCATAAAGCCATCACCCAGTCCCCAGAACTCTACTGAGAAGCCAGATTCCTCCAGTGTACATCCAGTCAATAAACCTGAGCGCCAGATTTCGGATGCAGACATGCCTTTTGTTTGCTCTCATGGACCAACTTGATGATTCTTAAACTTTAGCAGGGTTCTATAAGGTTGTATATAAAACTATTTTAGGTGATTTTTCATGGAGCCATTCTGATTATATGTAATTTTGCTTTTACACTCCTAGTTTAGTACCAAATACAATCAGTTTCCTCGAGCCCACTCGAAAATGTTGTTATTTTTACTAAAACACAGTAAAGGAGCTATTGGGGAATCAATATGGTGAAAGTATGTTATGTACATATATGAATTTGCCAGAATGAAACACATTGACCCATATAAGCAAAATGCCCTAGTTTAAAAAATATAAAACAGCTGGGCGTGGTGGTTTACACCTGTAATCCCAGCATTTGGGAGGCAGAGGCAGGAGGATTGCTGAGTTCGAGGCTTGCCTGGGCTGCATAGTGAGCTCAGGGCCAGCCTAAACTACAAAGAGAGACCCTGTCTCAAAAAACTTAATTAATTAATTAATAAAATAAGATAAAAATAGAGGGTCAGGGATTTAGCTCAAGTGGTACCACACCTACCTTGGAAGCAGAAGGGCCTAAGTTCAATCCCCAGTGCTGTGAAAAAAATAAAATAAAATAAAATAAAATAAAATAAAATAAAATAAAATAAAATAAAATAAAATAAAATAAAATAAAATAAAATAAAAAAGATAAAAATAAAAAATGTAAAACAAAACATTGTACAACTCTGACACTACTGTTTAATAACCATCAATTCTTGCCGGGCGTGGTGGCTCATGCTTGTAATCCTAGCACTCGGGAGGCAGAGGCAGGAGGATTGCTGAGTTCGAGGCTTGCCTGGGCTACATAGTGAGCTCAGAGCCAGCCTGAACTACCAAGCGAGACCCTGTCTCAAAAAAAAAAAAAAAAAAAAAGAGTAACCATCAATTCTTTCCTCCTATCAAACTGCTTAGCATGTAAAAAAGATGCGATGATAGATTTGACATGAAATACCAGTTCATTTTAATTTCTCATTTTCTCAAAGAGGCTCAGACTCTGTCCTTCTCTTCCGCTGAATTTACATTTTTAGTAACTAGCCCCAAAACATGTAAGAATGAACTGAACACCATCCCAGAAAGCAGGCATCGCTGATGCTGGAGAGGAAAGGCAATTATGCCAACGCAATCAATAAAGTGAACTGTAACAATTAATCCTCTATAATCCATTTTTTTCCCTATGAAAGACAGCATTTGGAGATGTCTTAACAGCTTCCCCTCACGTATCAACTTCTCTAAAATGAAACATCAAACCTGTAAAGCTGCTGTCCAATTAGAATCCAGTACTCTTTTCTAAGAGAACTACATTCCCTGTGTATTTTGATTGATGAGGCAGAGACAGGGACCCTCAGAAAGACCCTCAGGTCCAGTGCTGTGCTCCACAGAGGTGCCTCTCTCCTGCCCTATGTGACAGACATGATAAGCCAGTGTGATGGAGGGAGGAGAAGGGTAAGAGAGGTTAAATGGGTCACCCAACACCCCCACACACCCCTCAAGCTAGAAGGAGAAGGTACATTCTCAAAGGGGAGACACCCTAATACAGAGAATGTCTCTGCATTACAGGATCCCCACTGGACCAATCATCTGTCCAACAACATTCAAAAGTTTCCTGGGCACTGGACAGCACCGCCACAACATGGTACTGCCCGACTTCAAGTTCTGAGGATGGAACCCAGGGCACTCTATCGCTGATCTGTATCTCCAGAATGTTTTTCTTATGTATGTATGCATGTATGTATGTATTTTTGAGACAGGGTCTCACTTTGTAGTTCAGGCTGGCTCTGAGTTCAGAACTATGTAGCCCAGGCAAGCCTCGAACTCACAAAAACCCTCCTGCCTCTGCCTCCCCTGTGCTGGAATGACAGGCTTGAGCCACCACACCCTGCACTGTGGTGTGTGGTACCAGGGATCAAACTCAAGACCTTGCGCTTGCAAGGCAGACGCTGGAACCACCTAGCTGAATCCCTGGGCCCGGAAACGTTTTCTTTCCGACAGGACCTCCGTCTCTACGTGGCTGAGGCTGGCCTCAAATTTCTGTTCCTCCTGCTACGGCCTCCTGGGTAGCTGGGATTATAAGCCACGCCCAGCCTGACTTCTACATAAACCAGACAGTCCAAAACAATCCATCAACCCGGAAGACACTGCACTGCACATTCACCTGTAACCTTACACTACAAAGAGGGCAGACTGCTGAACTCTGCCAGCACATCGGAGGGGGTAAAACAGAAGGTGGAGATGGCTCCAACCCTCTGGCGAGGGCACGCGGGCAGGCCAGAGGCGGCTCCCCGGCACGGAGTCCTGGGCAGCGGTCCCGCGTTTCTAGCCCCCGCCGAGGGCGCCGGCGTCCCGACCGTCAGGCCGAGGCCGTGAGACCATCTCGGCTCTCCGCACCTCCTCTCGGAGGCATCGCCCCTCCCGTGAGCCCCCAGAGCAATGTTCCACCCGCCGCGTCCGAGAGAATCACTGATCCTTCTCATCCCTTCTCGGGGCCTGGCTCACAGAACGTTCCCCCGCGTCTTTATTTCCTTTTTCACCCCAGTCCAGCCGCCGCTCTTGGGGAGGTGTCACTTCGCCCTCCGCCACCTCACACCTCCAGGATGTTAAGAAGAAGCCTCCCACCCGTCCCGCCGCGCCCGTAGGTGTCAGGACAGCTCAGGAGCCGCGGGCCCTCGGTCAGCTCCTCTGCCTCTGCGGCAGCGCTCAGAGGGAATTCCTAACGGGTCCGCTGAAACCCTGCGGGCTCGGGGGCCGCTGGCTCCTGCGGTGCTCCCCAGTTTGTGGATGCGCTTTTAAGTCCCCGGAGATCAAGCTCGGTTTGCCTTCTGCGACAGCCTGAAAATCGGCAAGCTTCAAGGACGCCCGCTCTGGAGCTTTGGAAAACCTCTGGAGGACAACAAAGCGGAGGGGGGAGAACAGCCCTGAAGGGGCTCACGTGGCCCTCGGGTGCCCCTCAAGCCTCGTCGGGGTCCCGCCGCGGGGCTGAGGTCTTCATGGAGGCTCCGGGACGTTCGGAGAGGGCGCCCCAGGCACGGGCACAGGGACGCTCCTCGCCCCCCCGCCCCGGCCGCGTTAAACCACCGGAGCTTCGGTCTAGCGGTCATTTAGGAGCTAGAAGGCTGGAGGAACTGACACGGGAGAACTTTCGGTGACTCGTTCGCCGAAACGGCACCGATCCCATTGATGTTACAGCAACAACCAAAATCAATAACAATAAATATAGTGGCTATTTCAATATAATTAAAACTGTCCGCACCAACCGTGGTGCCATATGCTGTACATACATCCTCGTCTGCCAGGGTTCCACGGATCATGAGGACCGAAGCCAAGATGCACGTCCCGATGAGCTAGTTCTCTAAGGGCCGCCCCGTTCTGCCCCGCCCCCGTCACACCGGGTAGCCAGGCAGGGCAGCGGAGAAAACTGGCCAGCGGGGATCAGAGCAAAAGGGGTCGACCGGGGTGGGACAGGAGGGACCCAGAGGAGCGGGAGAGCGCTGGCCGGGAGCGGGAAGAGCTGACCAACCGTGCTTCATTTAATGCGAGCTTTAAGAGGCGAGCTTTTGAGAGCAGATCCGCCAGGCTCCAATGCCAGCGCCAGCTGCTGTGTTCACGTTCCCCTGCCGCCGCCTCGGGCGCGCCCGCTCTCTGGCACGCGATCCTACAGAATGCTAATTATCTGGGGAACTCACTTGTCACTAATCTGATCGATGTTTGAGAGACATTCTCCGAGAAAAGCAGGACAGAAAGACACAGACCAGAGAAATTCAAGGTTCTGCAATAGATGTGTTATCCTGGCGAGATACTCTGCCACTTTGTTCCTCACTTTCCCCATCTGTAAAATGAAGCTACTATTAATCCCACTCATGTCAAGTAAGTGAATTAATAGATCTTAAAGAGCGGGACTAGTGCTTGGCTATTATAAGCACTGCGTAGGAAACTACATAACAATTATGTTTCCTTTTCTGTGCACTTAGGTCTGGCAAGACATATCCCTGCCTCAAACACGGTCTGAAAAACAAAAATGACACGCGATACAAATGCATGCTGACACGCGTCAAAAACACGTCACAACGGCTTACGCACAGTAGCCGAACCTACAAAAGACTCAGATATTTAACACTGGAATGGATAGGTCGGCAAGCAGCCTATTGATTCCATGGAACGTGACGCAGTGAGAGAGATTGGCTGCCACCGCCAACAGGGGGCAGTGTTGAGCAAAAAGCCGAGAGAGAATACATACTGTGTTTCCTTTGAGATGAAACTGTACGTGAGGAAAACGTAAGGTCTGCCGGGAAAAGCTGACGCGCCTGAGAAGGAAAGGGGAGGACCCAGCGGGGGCTGGAAATTCTGCCTTCTCCTCAACTGCGTCCTGGATTCCCAGGTGTGCCCACGTGACAATTCACCACGTCTACACGGTTCAGCCACAGACGCTGTACGAAGCGCTCAGGCAGTAAACAAACCGAACCCAGCGCTCTGCCTGCATTTGAAAACTTGTACACTCTAGAAATAATTTCTATCAAGATCACCCTAAACTACACTGCGAGTTCAAAACCGGCCCGAACCGCATAGCGACACGATGTCCCAAAAACAAAAACAACGGCATTTTTTTTTAATTTTGAAATATTTGGGGAGAAGTCAAAATAATACTTATCAATCCATGAAAATAATATGCAATTCAGATTTCCCTGTCTCTAAATAAAACTGTGCTGGTCTGTGGCCATGCCCGCGCGTTCGGATGGTTGTTGGCTCTTTGCCCGCTGCAGAAGTGGAGCTGACTGGTTCTCACAAACCGTGTGGCCTGCAGAGCCTCAAATGCGACTCTACGGCCGTTTCCTGAATGGGTCTGCCGGTACGGCTCCGGGAGAACTTGCCACTAATGCGGCCCAGTCATGTTGCCCCGCCATTCTAGCAACAGACAGTCCTTTCTCCGGCAGTTTTCAAACGGCTACCGTGATCAACACCTTGGCTCCAAACCCTGACTCCATAAGATCCCATAAGATCCCAGTTCAGGCTCCTAGAACTTGGGAGGAGTCATAGCTTGATCATCCTCAGGAGCAAACATTATCAATTAGCTTCTTATAAGTTATTTTACCATCACACTGTACAACTGTCCATTTTCCCTGGGATTTTTACTATGGCCTTAGTTTTTATATGCAAAATAACCTATATAGCCCTTTGCATATTTTTTAATTATTAATTAATCTTTAAAAATTTATGGGCCGGAGATTTAGCTTAGTGGTTCTGACACCTGCCTAGCAAACACAAGGCCCCTGGTTCAATCCCCAGTAACCACATACAATAATACCAGGCATAGTGACTCACGCCCACCAGCAATCAGTACCACATACCACAGTGCCCAGCATGATGGCTCACGTCTGTCATCCTAGCACTCGGGAGGCAGAGGCAGGAGGATTGCTGAGTTCGAGGCTTGCCTAGGCTACACAGTGAGCTCAGGGCCAGCCTGAACTACAAACCAAGACCCTCCCTCAAAAAGAAAAAAAAAATTAGAACCTTTGTAGGAAAATAACTGGGGCATTAACTAGCTGCTAAATAAGTCATTTTTAACTCTCAGAAATGGTGATGAAGGGTGAATTTCCTCACCTTTGGGCCTTCAGCAGGTTTACTTCCTCCACATGGACTATCCTCCTCCTAACTCTGTTGTGGCTCTGTCTCCCCTAGCAGACTAAAAGCTCATAGGATATAAAATCCATATTGGAATTAAGAAGTTTCCCCAGCCTACCACCTTGTACAAAATAAGCACTTGAGATATCTATGGTAGATGAAAAAATATATGAGAAATTTCTGTCTCCATGCAATGTTTATTTAATGGGCCAAGATATGCTGAATTTATCTGTTCATCGTTTTAGATTTTAAGTGACTATTTCTCTATCTGCAAAAGGTAATAAGTATTTTTGACAGACAAGTTCAAACTCTACCAGGGCAAATGTGTACTTTGGGAAATAGGGTAAATACCTTGTATTGGTGAGAAATTCCTTCCTGTGGAATGCTGTTTAGAAAAGGTGTGAGATTCCTCCCGGCTCCATCTAATGTTAATCATTTATGAAAGACTGTGGTTCAGAGCTCAGCAATTGAAGTCATTTCAGGCAGTAAATATACATTTCCTGTCAAAACATATCAAATGGATAAGACTTCAATTTACTTGAGAATGAGTTGTAACTAACTTCAATATTGGCAATTTGGAAATTCTCTGAAGGCTTTTAATATGATCAGCAGTCTTCTTCACTCTGCGCCCCAAAGCACTGAATGTCTCCATCTGACCCTCAAAAATGGCTCCTGGTGTCTGGCTGTGTAGAATCCATCCCTTCAATTCCAAATACGCTATTCAGTTCCTTTTTCATCACTCAGGCTTTACAGAGCTCATGTTAAGGCTACACATATAACTTGAAAGAATATTCTAGATTTATAGATTATTACCTTGTTACCCCATTAAAGGGAAGGTCGTAACCTCATTTATCACTGCATTCTGTCTGCATCATTTCATTCCACTGCATGTACCAATGACCTAGAAAATGCAAGTTTCTACATAAAGTACCCTGGATTTTCACAAAAATTAGGTCCAGTGGTAGACTGGCACTACAGCATCACAGAGTCACACAGCTCTGGGATGTTTTTTCCTTTCCATTCTGCTTCTCCCAGTCTGCCTTTCATACTCAAGGTCACTTCACTGTCCAAAATGGCTACAGCAGCACCAACTGTTACATCATATCCAGGACTTAGAAAGGAGGAAGATCCAGGATGAGCTATACCCCTCAACTTCAGAAGACTCCGCAGAAATGTCACCCAACACTACACGCGTCGTACATAGCTACGCCAGTGGAAGAGAGACTGTAAAACACAATTCTGATTCCGTGCAGCACCGACCTCAGTAGAAATCAGGGTTCCATTACCAAGGAAGAGGCATGAGGTGTACAGGCCACGGGGGTCTCTCCCGCCACCCTACTGGACACATCCATTTGGTACGAACAGGCCATCCACAATTAAGGGATATGTGGATTCTCCAACAGGGTCCCCTTCGTCATCTCAGAGAACCTCCTAGAAAGTTCCATTCTGACAGTCTGGAAAACAGCATTCGCAGCTGGGTGTGTTTCTTCTCCCAAGAGACACCAGGGGGCGCCATCCCACACTCCCTCACCAGGTGAAGGAATCCATCACCTCAGGGGAACGTAGTGCCTCGTCTACACTTTCTGGGGCACAGATCTGTAACTTTGAGTTTCAGGACTCTGACTTCGTTTTGTTTTTCATCTCAGAGGTTTTGCCATCTCACCCAAACTCAGAATCACAGCCCGCTACCACCATGTCTGCATGGACAAAGCTGGATACTCCCGGGAGCTGGGAATCTACATAGGATCTGGTGAGTGTGGGGACGCCAAGGCCTGAATGCAAATCTGGGAAGTTTTCACTCTGACATGCAACCCGTGGGACAATCACTAGGACCAGGGAAAAGGCACCGTGGCCGCGGCCAGCCTCAGGACCACGTCAACAGGCACTTAGACACTCAGCTGTGGTTTTCCAAGCGTTCCTGGATATCTGTCAATCGGAAACTGCCACTGATCAGGTGACTATGACTGATCAGGTTAGGGACCTGTATACCAGAGACCCTTCAGGGTGTGTACACAAATGACAAGGATTAAAAAAAAAAAAAAAAGGATTCACACTACCTTCTGGGAAAGGAATATCAAGTACAAGCCGCAAAAGGAAGAGGCAATGGGATACATCATAGGAAATAAAGTCACCAGTGTGGGAGGATTTGACAGATGATACTAAAGAGGACATCAGCATGCTGGCAACTGTCGTCTTTGGACCCTGCTTTTAATGCAACTGAAACTTTCAAAACAACCAAATGCATTTTCAACATGGTAATTTTGTCTCTATCTCCCCATGCCGTCATGCCTTGTTAATCTACTTCAAGTGTCTTTGAAGAAAATAAAGAGGAGCTGTGTTTTCACTGCAAGCCATGCCTAATTTTAAAATACACAGAAGATTCCAGAATCACAGAACTCATTTGTTTTTTGGTTTGTTTGTCTAGAGACATGATCTCACTGTGTGCCTGAGGCTGAGCTTGCACTGTGTAGCCCAGGCTGCCCTCAAACTCTCAGTGACCCTCCTGCCTCGGCCTCTCTCCGGAGTGCTGGGATTACAGGCGTGTCCAGCTCCATTTGCTTTAAAAGCCAGTTTTCCAAAAGCTTTCTTTAATCAGTGCCTTCAAATCACAATTCAATTTGTATTATCTGTTTAAAATAACATGAACACACAGGGTCTTCTTTCCTACAAACCAAGAAAAACTTTTAAAAGATACTTCTGCAAAATCAGAATTCCAAACCCTTGCCGCAGTTTAAGAGTAGGCCCTCAACTTCATAGGCTTCTTTGGGCTGTAACTTCAAAGATCCATTACTTCAATCAGAGCAGGAGAAATTTATTTTAAATATGTTGGCATCCATCAACCTGCTTTTTCAAGGGCAAGAAAACTACAGCGCCCAAGGAGACATCTGAGGTGCCTAAGGTTAATGGCTGTATTTACATAGCCATCAATTCACTAGGCAGAGAACTGCCCCGTAGGGCTGAGCGGTTCTGTCTGGGGCCCAGAGCAGACAGCAGCAGGGAGGGGCGACGCTCGAGAAATCTTGATGACACTGCTGTTCTTCCATTCACTTAGTTATCTCCCTATGTTCTGTTGAAGAATCTTCTTATGGATTAAATCTAAAACGTCGGGCCGGAAAGTTAGCTCAGTGGTTCCGGCGCCTGCCTCGCAAGCGCAAGGTCCTGAGTTCGATCCCCGGAAACCACATACAATGTTGGGCGTGGAGACTCACGCCCACCGGCCATCAATACCACATACCACAGTGCCGGGCTCAACAGCTGACCTGCTGTCAGAAGGCAGGAGGCCTGGATGGAGAAGGCTCACTGAGGCCAGGACCTGGGAGGGTTTATTCCGGTCCCGGCCTGCTCCGTCCTTTCCCTCCCTCTGTGCCCTCCTCCCTCTCCCCTTCCCCCGCTTCTCTCTCCCCTGTCCCCACCCACCCTACTCTCTCTCCTTCTCTAATTTCTGGCTACGATGGGCAGTGCTCCTCCATCAGGCTACTCCACCACACCACTTCTGTCTTGAGTCGGTAAACCACGGACTGAACCTACTGGAAACTATAAACCAAAAAACCCCTCCTCCTTTAAACTATGAATATTGGGTATATTTTGTCCTGATGACAGGTTATAGTCTTAAATGCCTTTATTGAGCAACACATACTGTATACTACCGTCATTCAGTGAGGCATTTTATAAAGTATTGAAGGGCTGTAGAAAAACATAATGGCTGTACTTCCTGTAAGGGCAAAAACTTTCTATATATGCTATCCAATATAGTAGCCGATACACACATATAAGGGGATTCAAACTTAAAGCTAATTAAAATTAAATGAAATTTTAAATTTAATTCCTTCAAACAGCTACATTCCCAGAGTTGAAAATAGAACATGGCTTAGTGGCCACTGTGCTGGGTTAGCAGGGATTTTTGGAACATTTTCACCGCTGCAAAAAGTTCTACTAGAGCTAGGGATTTAGCTCAGTGGTTCTGGCACTTGCCTCACAAGTGCAAGGCCCCAAGTTCTATCTCCAGTACCCCTAAAAACTTCTATTAGAACTTGTAAGATTGTGGTGGATAGATTTTATCTGCTGTTCCAGGGCCTGACCTGTTCTGGAGTTTGCATATCTTAATTCCATTAGAATATAAGGTGATACATTGGAAAGACAGATGTACACCTTGTTCATAGCAGCTCAGGTCATGATAGCCCAATCTTGGAAACAACCCAAATGCCCATCAAGTGGAGACTGGATAAAGAAGATGTGGTTAAAAAAAAAAAAATGGAGTATTACTCTGCCATAAAGAATGACAAGATTGCAAGACCCTGTCTAAAAAAAAAAGAAGAAAAATGACAAGATTCATTCATTTATGTGCAAATGGATATACCTTGAGGACAGACTAATAAGTGAAATAAATAGATCACAGATATGCAAATACTGGATCTTTTCTTTGATATGAGCACCTGTAGATGTAAAGCTCTAGAATGTATGATAGTTTTTGTAGAATAGGAAATATCCAAAGGGAAATTGGTGTGGGAATGTAATGAGGGGAAGGAATAAATGTGATTCAGAAAAAAAAATAAAAGAGCATATAAATAGCGGGTAGGGGGTGGAGGGATAGGGATGTGGATAAAAATGAGAATTGACCTGTGTCACATACTGGTACAAATTCTCCAATGTTGTATGTGATTGTGAGCTGTATATAAAATGTACCAATAAAGAATTCAATTTTTAAAAAAAGAATATAAGGTGATAGAGACACACTGTAGTCCCCGTGACTACATACATGTGGTCCCCACATTTTTCAGATAAGTTCTGAAGCAACTTTAATGTGCTACAACACACTCTGACATGGTAACTCTAGTTCCAGTCCTGACAAACAGGAGCTCATGGGTAGAAATAATCATGTAATTATACAAGGGTGTGAAAGAATAAACACAAGATCTCAGTTCATGCCATGTATGACTTTGTTCACAAACATTCCTTAATATTCTCAACAGAAAAAAATGAGGGAAACTGGAATGGACTTGTATAAAAGAACCGTGAGTTCTTTTATAAAATAAAATGTTGTGAGTTCATAGAACATTCAACAGTAATGTACACATCAATACGGATGGAGCTCAAAGACAATCGTGAATGGCAAACGTACTGTAAATCTGATGTACAGTGTAACCCATGTGAGTGAAGAATTTCGCGCGTTAGTATTACAGGTAGAAAAGCGAGCTGGACATGTGGAGGCAGATGGATAGAACCCGCCCTCGGAAAAAGCCAATCTGGAGCTGAGCATCGCCAGAGGGAAAAACTGCCCCACCCATGTAAGATAAAAACTGTGACTTTTATTCTAAACAGGAACCCCTGGGCCTTTTATTTTTTATTGAGATAACTCCTAGCTAAATTACCAAGTTGCCCAGGGTGGGCTCAAATTTGTGATCCTCCTGCCTCAGCCTCCCACAGTGCCGGAATCACAGGACCACGCCACTCTCCCAGCTCTAACTTTTTAAAATACAGCAAGACACCGTCAAACACACTGAAAGCTTTTGACTAAAGCAAATGCAGAATAATTTATTTCTCCATTGGCATGAAAAAGCCACATGCCAGGCAGCTGTGCAAAACTGTCCACATCCCCTCAAGTCCTATAACTCTGTCTCCTACTCCATCTTCAGGTCCTGACTAGATCTTCAATTATTCCCAGAATGAATGAAATTTTAAATGTGCATCAGCTCCTAACATCTGCTGAGTCTTAACTATACAGGAACAAAAGCAAAATTCTTATACATCACCTGCCAATAAGATTATAATTTAAATCAGACTCAAAGATATGTGGGAATAGAAGCCATGATTTTCCCTGGTCAATACAGACATCAGAGCCATGACGGAAGTCAGAAGCAATCTGGTAACTGCTGTGTACAGCAGACCTGTCTCCACATGCTCTTAAACTACACTACGATTCTGATTCTCAAAACCCCCAACTACAGTGTATGTCCTATGCTCTAAAGGAACCTGAGGAACATTATCAAAGTGAGTTTCTCAGACCTAACACTCATGCAACTAACATCTAATTTGTACTTTGGCTTCAGTAATTGGAATCCCTCTTCAGAATCGTGTTATTTAGACAAGCTGATCAGCGTTATACAAAATGAGAAACTCTTAGTCTAATCAAAACAACCTCGTAAATTTTTTCACCCCTGCAAAAAGAAAAGGGTTTGTGCAAAGTGCAATCCAAGGCGAGGCGGCGGCAGCCTGCTGTGAGAGCCTGGTGAGACCGAGCACAGCCCGGCTGCGCGCTGGACGGAGGCGGCGAACCTGACAGTGTCGAAGCGAGACCCAGGAACGGGCCGCTGCCATCCCTCCGCCCGACACTCACACGCTGGGGCTGGGTGACAGTGTCAAGCACAGCAACGACGCTAGCATTCTGGGGACAAGTGTACTGCAGAAATAAATGTTCGAAATTCCATCTTTGCAGAGAATCAAAGCATCTGCAGTGAGCCTAAAGCCCACGATCGCCTCTCCCTCCTCCCTTCTGCGTGGGGACGGTGGCGCCCCCTCACGGATGTAGCTGACTGCCTGTAAGTTCGTGTCTGTTCATGCTACGGTTCAGAAACATGTGCACAGCAAACCAGAGGCAGAGTTGACACTTGGGGGACCGAGTCCCCGTCGATGTGGAGAGTAAACTCAGAAGCAGAATGTCTTCAGGGAAGAGTTATCTAGGAATCCTGCCGTCCTTTTTCTCAGGGTGACCTTAACTTCTGGACTTGAGGGATATTTTCATTTCCTAATTAACGCTTCTCAGGCTGATTAACGTGCACTGCTCATGCGGACAGAAGGCACCCGGAGCTCTCCGGATCACCAGAATGTGCCACACCCCAGAGAGGGTTCAATACAGTGGGCGGGGCTTCTGTGTGCTCCCTGCCCCCCCAGCCCCTCCCCAAGAAAAACTGGGAGCAAACTAAATATTGCCACTTGCCCTTTTAATAACATAGAAAAATATACAGACATGATTCTGAATTTCAGAGGACCCCTCCCCAGATACGCACCTATTTCTGGGTCTGTAGAATCAAATTAGGACACTATCAGACACCTATTTGTGCAAATGTTGATTTCAAGTGTATTTAAATGTCTGCGCATCCTGCTTTTCCTCACCGCATCAAGCAGAGCCGCTTCCACCGCGCAATCATGATAATGAATAAACATGGGGTGCTTACAAAGGACTCAGGGACCAAAGCGCTGATCAATTGCTAATTCCACAAAGTGACAAAAACGTGCCTTCCTCTGCAGCCACCTCCACCCAGCTGCGTCGCGGGTGGAAAGGAGGTCCCGCGGCCTCGGCCGGCTGTCTCCAGAAAGCAATCAGCGCTCAGGTCCTACCGAGGGGGATCTTGGTCTTCATCACTTCCTCCATCTCTCTGCACCCCCTCCCACTCCCACTGGGAGGGTGAAATTGTCACGGCTCTTAGGAAAGCACAGGCTGCACGGTTGTTAATTTCCAGAGGATTCCAAGCAGCTCTAATATTAGCAGTCTAAATAACCATGGTGTGTATCAACTGGCTTCTTATTTAGATAAAATACCAATTTCACAATGAACATTTGACCCACAAACACTCCAAAATCTCAATTAAAATCCTCCGTGTGGCAGGATGAGAACCTGTGGTTTCTCCCAGGATAAAGACATTCATCGCTCCACACCCCGACCATACCTGGGCCTCCCTCGTGAGCGGAGTTTGGTCGGCTTCTCCAGGAGAGACTGGACAATCTCCTGAGAGCTCTGCCTCGGAGCCACGGTGCCAGGGCGTCGGGCTCAGCTCTGTCACGGTTTAGCAATGTGGCATCGTCTTCATTTTCTTCAAGTCCAGAAGAGAGACAGCGAATGAGACCCCCCTAGGGGACCCCAGGGAGGCTTCGATGGGATAGTCCACAAGTATGAACACTGCGTAATGATCCAGTTGCTATGGAAAACATCACAGGGGCCCCTCAAAAAAATGAAACACGGTGACTTCCGCTCTAAGTATCCACTCAAAAGAGTAAAATGCAAAGAGTCCAAGAGATCTGCACGACCAAGTGTAACAGAATGACTGGCAGTAGGCAACAGGTAGAAACACCCAGTTTTCTCTCGACTAGTGGATAAAATGAGGTATAAACAGAGAACACAGTATTGGCCTTGAAAGAAATTTTGACATACGCTACAACATCGGTGAACGCCGAAGACATTATGCTAAGCAAAATATGCCAGTCACAAGAAGACAAATGTCGTATGAGTCCAAGTATGGGAAGCCCGAGACAGGAAATAGAATGAAGGGTGCCAGGAGGGGAGAGGAGGAAGGAATGGGCCGGCGAAGCACAACGGCCCGCTTCGGTGACATGCCAAGGAAAGAGTCCTGTGGGTAGACACAGAGGACGGCAGCCCGAGAGCGTAAATGCATTTGGTGCTACTGATACATAGATACTTAGGGATGGCACAGATGCCAACTTTTGTGCTCTTCTACTACTTTTTTTTTTGTAGTTTGTCAAAACTTTAAAAAAGTACTTAGTGCCTTTCCAGGCAACATCCTTATTCGACAAATACTAGCCATAACTTCATACGGCAAATAGGTAACAAATACCTGCAAAATGTCCTCTAATCTAAAAATGACAAAAGAAAACTCACGGGAAAGACACGCTTGCTGTGTAATGCTGCAATGGGGCATCACGCTGCTACCTAGACGCCTCCTCGCACAGCCCCCCCTGGCACCCCGCCCCGGGCTGGTCATTGCGGGACGTGCTGGGCTCACTGGGGGATGTCCCCATGTTAACAGTGAGTCCCTGCGTCCCCTGCACACCCACTCCCGAGCTGTGAGGAGTGTGGGAAGGAGAAGGGATTAATCTGAAAACAGAAGAGGAAGAGAGCTGCATCTCAGGTCTGAAGCCGGGCGCCTAATCAGTTCTGAAAGCAGAGAAAAGCTAACAGATGTTTACATTACAATCTGGCAGCTACTGGAAAAACAGCCAACTGATTTAAATAGTACCAGAGATTATGGCCCCCGTGATTTGTTGTCCTTACCGACACATGCAGAAAATAATTTACCCCGATAATTATTTTTCTCAGGTGACTTTCATCAAACATGCTACTCTAAAAAGTGTACTTTTCTGACTTTTTCAGCTGAAAACTGAATCCAGGATCTCAAACATGCTAGGCATATTAAATGTACTCTCAGGTCCTATTTAAAATCTTAAGCTAGACAATGACCAATTAAAGAAACTAGAAATGAAAGACCCCAAACCAGTACATGAAAATGTGTGTTTGCTAATAAGAAACAACACAGTACAAAGAAACCCTCAAAATTCCTTTTAACTTCTAGGTATTTTATATTGGGATTGAGATGAATTCTTAAACAGAATAACATACAGTCATGAAAAAGGGCATAGCATTCGCTTCACTGATCCCTCCCTCATATGTGGTCCCCTATACCACAGGTAGGAGGCTGCCACAAGATGGATGGTCTAGGGCCGGAGGGTTAGCTCAGTGGTTTCAGCGCCTGCCTCGCAAGCGCAAGGTCCTGAGTTCGATCCCCAGTAACCACATACGATGCTGGGCACGGAGACTCACACCCACCAACAATCAATACCACATACCACAGTGCCAGGCGTGGTGGCTTACGCCTGTAATCCCAACACTCGGGAGGCAGAGGCAGGAGGATTGCTGAGTTCAAGGCTTGCCTAGGCTACATAGTGAGCTCAGAGCCAGCCTGAACTACAAAGCGAGACCCTGTCTCAAAAAAAGAAAAAAAAAAAAAAAAAAAGATGCTTGGTCTAAGTCCTTCCAGTGGGTCAAAGAGGACAAAGATTATATGGTGGATGCCCTTTTATCCAAAGAGAGTGACACTCCCTATCTACCTGTGGATAAAAGCCGAGGGAGGGGAAAGGAAATAGATTTATCAAAGTAGAACCAGAAAAGGTCTCTGGATGGTAGGATTAGATGGGTTTTTCACTTTCCTAATCATCCACAGTATTGGATTTTCTGGCCAGAGCATGTATCATCTTTATAAATTAAGAAATTTTCAAAAGAGAAGGTAGGATGATGAAAAAGTACCATGGCCTATACAGTAAGAACTCTGGGTTTGCTGCTAAATATAAAGAATTGGGGACATTGGAAAAGCCACTTCAGTACTCCAGGCCTAAGAAGAGGCACTGCAGCAGTGTTCTCGGCTACAGCATTCCTGGTATTTTGACCCAAATAATTCTTGGTTGTGGATGCTGTCCCGAGCGTCAAAAGATGTCTACCACCTCCGATCCCTCCCCCATCTCCACCTCCCCAAATTGCAGGAATCGCCAGGCGTCCCCGGGGAGACACACTGCCCGAGACGGCCTTTAAGCTTGTCCCTTGCTAGCTACCCCCTCTGATTAGTTTCAGAGGCCGTGAGGTCTGAGGTTTAACGCTCGCTGTCTTACAGTAAGTCACTAAGGTATGCAAAGGGCCCATCCGTATCTTCATGATTCATTAGGCAAAATATGAAGAAAATGAAGAAATAAAACCCTGAATCTTCCGAGAGAAGTTTAGGACACATGACACAGATAGATGCAAAGCTGTGAGAGTCCAAGCAGACAAAACAATCATTAAAAAACTAATAATAATCATCACCAGACTTCTGACAGTTCCACTTCCAGTTAACCGACGCACTGCAGAACTATTCAATTGCTTTATAGTTTTAAATGAACTCACAGCACTAACAAAATCTATTTTACACTTAAAAAAAAGCTAGTGTTTTCATTTTATTTCATAAGGAACACAAAGATATCTTCATATTTTCCTAAACAGAGTATATTATTGTTCTCACCATACCACAAGCTCATAAAAGGAAACAAATTATCCACATCTTCATTATCTTTTTAAATAGAGCATCTTCCTTATATTTAGCATTAACCAAAACTCCTTAATACTTGATTCTACCATACTTCTGAATTAAAATTATTTATGCTCATGCTAATGACTTGCTACTGGAAGATCCTGACATACTTTGAATTTAAAAGCTTGACTAAAGAGATTCAGTGTTATTTTAAATTTACAGTGCTTTGAAAATCAGTAGTTCATCCATACATAAAAGTCACCTATTGACCAGGGTGTTGCATTAACACCACACCCTATGCCTGGCACACAGGAGGTCTTCCACTAATGTTGAATAATTAGCATCTTCAACCATCAGAAAAGGGTTTCACTCCAAATTATTAGCATTGGTTTTTATAGCCAGAGGCACAAAGAACAAAGAAGGAGACTGTCACACAACAAACTTAACCACCTAAGTTTTCTTTCATGAGTTCCCCTTAAGTCAGTACCTAAAACGACTTCAATATCATCTGAACACGCACGTCTTTCCATGTGCTCAAAGGTCCCCGCTGAGTCACCTTATCCAACCCTCCTCCACCAGCTGCTCCCTTTAAACCACTCCTCGTACCTGCAGCTCGGCGGCAGCCGCTAGCGAGGACCTCAAGGTAGACGCTTCGCCACGAGGCCAAGTCCCCCAGCCGGTTCAAACCCCGAGCCTCCCTGCAAAAGGAGCCACGAGGCCCTGTCTGCCGGCTCTGCTCTGAGCAGCCGCCACCGCCTCAGAGCGCTCCCTCCAGAGCTTCCCCGGAAAGGGCACTGGGCCAAAAACTCAGATTCCAGAATTGGAATCCCAGGGTCTCCCCACTGAACTACACCCCAGCCCTTCTGTAACTGTTCTGTTCCGAGAGGGAGACTCATTAAGTCACCAAGTAGGCAAGGCTGGGCTTGAACTCGCAATCCTCCAGCCTCAGTCTCCTAGAGTACTGGGACACAGGCATTCTCCGTGTACCACAGTAGATTTGAGTCACAGTACCTCCCACCCTGATCTCCCAGAAAGGGGAACTCACAGATACTTTGCAGATTTAAAACTCTTCAAACCTTTGAGTCTTTCCTTAAGCCAGAATGCACAATTGACACTCAGAACATGCAGGCACCCCTTGGACTGACTTTGTGGAACAAAATGGATCAAGCTCAAACAGTGACCAGTAAAACTGGAAGAGGTTGTTGTTGTTTGTTGTTTTGTTTTGGTTTTTTGCAGTACCAAGGATTGAACTTGGGCCCTTGTGCTTCCAAGGTACATTTGGTACCACTTGAGCTAAATCCCCAGCTGGAAGTTTTTTTTTTTTTTTTTCCAACAAATAGCAAACAGAGTTGTGAAGTTAGTTACTCCTGTGAGGTGGGTATGCCAGAGGTGACCAACTGAGTAGGACTAAAACCTACACGTGTAAGTCAGAACTGCTTGCCTTATGGCGGGGGCTTATTAAAATAACATTTCTAAACAAATAATTATGATAAATGTGACTCGTGAGGCCAAGTCCCTGCCCCCACCCTCAAGCCCAAATCTTCCTCTAAAGGAAGACAAAGTACACTGTGGAATCTCCCAATCAGTTACAATTGTCTCCAGGCCCTAAAACCATCTTGCTCATCCGGGTTGATTTATAGCTAACAGCTGATAATACAAACGTGGATACAAACAAATTACTCCATCTTCTATACATTCTACCTCAAGGACCTCCTACCCCCCAAAAAGAAAGCATTAGACTAGTCCACTTCCTATTACCATGTCCCCACCTATATATAAAGAAAATAGAGGCGGACATAGGGTCAAAAGCCCCCAGAAAGGAAGGATAAGAGACAAAATGTACTTATGCAAATTCTAAAGAGATCTGTAAAACTGCAATCTTAGAATTTTATTATTAAGCTAAGCTTCTTACTACAGAAATCCCCAAAACTCTCCAACTGGGTAGCTAATAGAGTTACACAGTGCCAAAATCACTCCCCTACCCCTCATCCATCCCAGGCAACACAAAATCCCTTGCTCCATACGATAATGTGGCTTTTGTCCATGCATGTTCAAATCAGATAGAGGATTGGCTGGTGATGATGTCATGCCCAGGTGAATCCCCAGTGACTGCAGTTTTAATACCATATGCATCCACGCATCGTCTACATAACAAAGTATTACATTAAATGTAACAATGAAAGAGTGGTGCAGATAAAAGCTGTTAGGAAAGGCTATGTACCACTGAAAAGTAGGTGGGGGGGCACGATGGTTTTCTTTTTAAACAGAATTAGGTCATCAAATAACACCTATCTCTAAAAGATAAGAAAATGAATATTGAAATTCAAGTGACCTAGAACAATCTAGTGCTAGAAATATGGGAGAGACTGCCTACAGTGAAGAATATGCAATATAACTGTAGGTAGTTTTCATGCGTGGGGAGAGGGGAAAACCGTTCAAAAACAGGTGCACCGGCAGACTGCTTTTCTGAGAAGGGTGACTTTCTTATCCGTAGCAGAGAAAACCGGCCACGTCAAGTCATGACTTAAAGCCTTATAATAAATTTAAAAGCACCAAAAAGTAGTTAAAGAGTACCAAAAGAACGTAGCAAGAACGATGAGAAAGAAAAACTTAGGAAGAAGACCCTGAAATACAGCTGTCGGCTTTAAGAATCCTGAGCTACGGAGAAGGCTGTCCGCATAAATAAGGGCTGTGAACACGCACGGTCTCTCTGGGAGGACAAAAGTCATCATTCGTCATAATGTTTCTTAAAACTGCTCTCAGACGGCCTTATTAAGGTCTGGATTTCCAGTCCAAAGGAGTGTTGGACCGGCATGCTTGTTTATGACCACAAACTTAACAGAAATGCTTCTCACCACAAAAGCCACAGTGAGCTGTTGAAGAATCCTTCACCTCGCTAGACGACCGGGTGGGACCACGAGCAGTGCCGCCAAACGGCCGTTCTAAACAATTTTGGCCTCTGTACAAATCCAAGCCCTGCTAGAAAGCTGAGCGTTCACGGGGGGCACGTCTGGGGTGCACATCTGCGGGTGGACACAGCAACCCCAGTACTGAGGATATCAGAGGGGAAAAACGGACGCGGGCCTGGAGGGCGACCGTCCCCGCACACGGGATCGCCCGCCACGTCGCGTCGGCCTCGGCGCCCCGGAGGGAAAGCCACGGGGTGGGGGGGTTACCGGGAGGAAGGTCGGGGCGGGCGCTCCTGGCCCCCCAGCCCAGCGCAGGCGGAGCCCAGGCGGGGCTCCCGGCGGGAGCCTGTGCGGACGCTCCGCTGAGAAGTTCCTCGGCAGCCGGGCTCAGGCTCGAGGGGTCCGCGGCGCCCCCAGACGCTGGTACGGAGGGGAAAGACGCGGGCTGCCTCCCCGGGGCGGACGGCGAGCTCTCCCCTCCGCCTCTCGCAGCGCCGGGCCCGTCCTCGTTGAAAGGCTCTTTCCCTTCCGCGACCACCGCCCGGGCAGAGACGCCCGCCGGGAGGAGGAGGCGGAGAAGGAAGGGCGCGGAGTCGCCGCCGGGGCGGGCAGAGGCGGAACTTCAGCCCGGCTCGTCTCCCGGGGCGCAGCGCGGCGCCCCGGCCGGAGAGTCCCGCGCGCTCCCCGGCTGAAGCCCGCGGCCGGCGGCTCCGGCGGGGCGCGCCTGGAGGGAGACGCGCCCGGCTCCGCGGGACACAGCCCGGCCGGCCGTGCGCCGCCGGCACCGCGGAGGGGCGCCTGCCCCGGACGCGCGGCGAGCGGGCTCGCTCTAGCCAAGTTGCACCCGCACCGGACCGAGAAGCCGCCGGGCCTCCCTCCCTCCACTCCCCCGTCCTCTCCAGCTTACGCGACTAGAGGCGGCGGCCGAGCCGGAGCTGCCGCCCGCGGGCCCAGGGCGAGGCGCCGATCGCTCCCGGAGCCGGGGGAGCTCAGCGCGCCGCCCGCCCGCAGACGCCCGGGGGCCGAGCCGTCGCCCGCACCGCCGGCCAGGAGAGGAAAGTTCCCGCGTCTCCTCGGAGGGAAGCCGGCCGCGGAGGGAGACTGCGCGGCCGCGGAGGGGCGGCCGCTGCGGGACGCTCCAGCTGTGCGCCCCGTCCGTCCGGGTGGCGAGCGGCTGGCGAGCGGCCCCGGCGCCGGGAGGGGCCGCGGGCTCGGGCCTCGCCGATTGGCCTTGCCGGCCGCTGCCCGCGCCCCCGGCCCCGCAGTGCACGTGGGCCGCAGCTCCCTCCCGCACCGGGGCCGCGCCCCCACCTGCGGCCCGCGCGCCTCTCCCGAGCGCCTCCCCGTGGCCGCTGCTCCGCGGGTCATGAGGCCGGGGCTGTTCTCCCCACACCCGAGCGCTGCTGAGTCTCCATCGGCGAGAGGAATCCAGGGTTCCAAACTGGAACAGTTTCTTCGCACAGGACCCAGAGCAGGATTCCTTAGCCGCCCCGCGCCGACGCGGGCTAATTAATCCTGCGCGCGCGCGCGTGTGTGTGTGTGTGTGTGTGTGTGTGTGTGTGTGTGTGTGTGTGTGTGTGTAATCGGCTGGCGCGGAAGAGAGAAGTCGGCGCGCGTGTCAATAACCAAATACACGTCTCCTCTTAAACAGGCTAATGCAACTGAAACTTCGTTGACCCCGCGCCACGTGACCGTACTCATTGTTAAACACTTGGTTTTACTCTCTTGTTTTCAGAAGTGGGGCTTTAGGGCTTTATAACCAAAGACGGTCCCGTTTTCAAGTCATCCCCAGTCTAACAGGGAATCCAAGCGTCAAAGACAGCGACTCTGTCTCTGATGAACTCTTGAAGGCCGAGCGCTGAAACCCCAGGAAGGACCGGAGATCTAAACCAAACCTGAAACTAATCCTGGAGATCGCAGACTGGTCGTCACTGACTTAACAACACTCAAGGCCTACTCTGTATCAGGCATGGCGAGACATGCTGGTATAGACAGTACACGCGACAGTAAAAACTCCTTCCGGTCGGAAGCCCAGCAATTCGCATAATAAGTAAATTACAGAAGGTAGCAGATAGTGGTGTTACAAAAAGGAAAAAAAAGACCCAGCTGTTCTTTTAGGCATCACCCCAAAAGTTATAAACATCATACCACAGTGAGGTGTGTATACCCATGTTTCTAGCAAACAATTCATAACAGCTAAATGTTGGGCATAGCCTATGTGCCTATGAACAGATGAGTGGATTAAGAAAATATGGGGCCGGAGGGTTAGCTCAGTGGTTCCGGCGCCTGCCTCGCAAGTGCAAGGTCCTGAGTTCGATCCCCGGTAACCACATACAATGCTGGGCGTGGTGACTCACGCCCACCAGCAATCAGCACCACATACCACAGTGCCGGGCGTGGTGGCTCACGCCTGTCATCCCAGCACTCGGGAGGCAGAGGCAGGAGGATTGCTGAGTTTGAGGCTTGCCTGGGCTACATAGTGAGCTCAGAGCCAGCCTGAACTACAAAGCGAGACCCTGTCTCAAAAAAAAAATAAATAAATATGGTACAGTGGACTCTTGACTTATGAACTCAACTGGTTCCTGAGGGCTGGTTGTAACTCAGGTTGGTTGTAAATCAATACACCTGAGATCTGGATGTTTCCCTGGGTGCGCACTGTAGATAACAAGAGGCAGATGAAGCTTCCGTGAACCTAATTGACCCAAGTGGTTCATGCATCAGGCTGGTTGTCACTTGAGGGTCCGCTGTATCGATACATGACGGAATACTATGCTGCCATCAGCAAAGATGAACTTGTGACATCGGTAGGAAAATGATGAACCTTGAAGCCATAAAGTTAAGTAAATCAGGTCCACAAGCTTACACATCGCATAGTTTCCTTTATTTCAAAAAGTTAATAGGAAAAAAGGGAGGAAAATGTATTTTCTGTATGTTTTCAGTTGTTTTTTTGTTTCACCCCAGTATGGTAGGCAAGATTCCCTTTCCAAGATCCCCACTTCTGTGGATATGCCCTTTGTTGAAGCTATGAGCATGCTCTGATTTGAATATTTTTTAATGCCAGAATATGAAAATCCATGAACCTTGAGGATAGCTCAGTGTTGCCTAGATTTGAGCGGGGAGATGATAGTTCGCTGGGTGTTTTGTTTTAGGATATCAGAAATGATCTAAGTTTGATTGTGGTCATAGTTGTACAACTTTGACAATGTGTTCACTTCTACTAACACTTCTTACACTTTCAGCTTGTACTTTAGCATGCAAACTCTAGTACGATAAAGCTATCATTTTAATTTAAAATGTGAACGCAGTATGGCTTTAGGCACTAGGGTCAGCTGCGGCATGTGGACAAAGTCAGAAGGCCACACTTGCTCCAGGCCAGGGTCCCGGCCAAGGTGAGTGTCACGCAGGTGTGCCCTCTGCACCCACAGGCGAGCAATGACTGAAGAAGAAGATGCAGATGGAGCTGGCGCTGGCCGAGCACTCGGGATTTGAACCGCCATCGCACAGGCGAGTTTGTGTGCTGCGTTTGACACAGGCAGGGACACGCTGGGAATGGTAAGGATCCTGGAAAGCAAAGGCTGTTATGGTTCACTGGGATGTGTGCTCAGTAAATATAATTAAAGTGAAGAGAAACCATTCACTTAAAAATAAAAAAAAAATTAAACAGTCAAAAAAATTTTTTAAAAAGAAAAACTGTGAAGAATAGGAGATGGGTCCTGGGAAAGCTGTGATTCTAAGAGCGGTGTCAGCTCCCCTGAGAATAAGTAACTTGAGCAAAGTCCTGGAAGAGGTGGGGTGAGTCACTCCACAAAGCACAAGTCTGTCTGCACTGATTCTCCTGGCATCAGTCTATGTGTATATGTCAGTCCTGGTTTTCTTACTGTCCGAGTTTCTCTGGACTGAAGTTCTCTCATCTCGGCAAAGAAAACTCATAAGCAACTCTGTGTGGCTCAGTCTAACACCCTCTTCTCCCATCCTGGGTTTTCAGCATTGTCAGGGGTTTGGCTGTGTCTCCTTGATGTTCCCGTGTTGAAGGCCTATCGTGCAGGAAGACAGAATGTGGCTGTATTTGGAGCTGGAGTCGGAACAGAAGAAATCAAGCTAAAGTGAAGCCACCAGAGTGGGCCCTGCTCTAGGGTGATGGGGAAATCTGGAGTCAGACGTGCACCCAGGAGGAACGTGTGAATCTCAGGCACAGACCCTGTGTGTCTAAGCCACAGCATATCAAGGAGGCCCCCGGAACCACCGGTGCAGGCTGCAGCACAGTCCCTCTCACACCTCTCAGAAGGAGCCAAGCCTCCCCGCCCCTTTCTCTTGGGCACCTTCCCACTGGCACTGGGAGTTTATAACTTTCTCTTTTTTCTGAGACAGGGTCTCACTCTGTAGTTCAGGCTGGCCCTGAGCTCACTATGTATCCCAGGCAGGCCTCAAACTCAGAAAACCTCCTGCCTCTGCCTCCCGAGTGCTGGAATTACATGCGTGAACCACCACAACCCGGCCTTGTGGTATGTGGTACTAATTGCTGGTGGGTGTGAGTCACCACGCCCGGTATTGTTATATGTGGTTACCAGGGGACTGAACTCAGGACCTTGCACTTGTTAGGCAGGTGCCAGAACCACTGAGCTAAATCTCTGGCCCAGGATATTTTCTTTTACAGTGTCTATCATACACTCTAGGACTTATTTACATTTTCAGTTTCTCATACCTGAGAAAAGAAACACTGTTTACACATCTGTGACCTATTTATTTCACATACGAGTAAACCCTCAAGATATGTCCATTTGAGTATGAATGACTCAAACTTATTCTTAATATTTCTGATGTAAGAAAGTTATGAAGGTCAGCCCGGCAGAGCTTTGCACATACACACATTCGCAAAAGACCCTCGGTGGGTCTCTGAATTTGTTGGTAGTGGCACCACACGACTTGGACATTGTGTTTATTTTCCTCATTTGTGTAACATGCAGAACACTAGTGGGCATGTCTCGATGTTTAATCAATACACTGATGATTGTCCCTATGAAGGAATATTCTGGCTCTCCTAGGACTTTTTATTAATCTTATTAGGTCCAGCTTCAGTTTTCAAATTCTGCGATGCTCATGTACTTTGAGTATCATTTTTCCATTAGGAGGCTAATAAGAAGAACAGCTACCATGAATGGGAGGCTCGTGCGTGACCTTGTATCCCAAATGCTGCATATGAATTACTACGCACATAACCCTACAGGATAAATTCTCTTACTATCCCCTCCATTGTACAGATGTGTAAACTGAGGCCCAAGAGGTTAACATATGCATGGCCCAAGCCACTATTAAATACGTAACTTATCCCTTGAGCCAGCTGCCTTAACTGCAAAGACTGTAGCAGGATGGGCGAGCAGAAACAACTCAAGCGCAGGGCGTGCAGAAGGCATCTGCCTAGCCCTTTGCTTTTGTCTTTGAAATTTTCCAAGTGCTGTTTTCTTGCTTTTGTGACTGGCCCCAGCCCTCTAGCTTTCCAGATCACTTCTCTAGCGGGGTCTTTGCTGTCCTCGGCCTTGCTTCAAACCGGGACCTGTGGGGACTCTGATGAGTGAAACAATGGGTATGTTTTTGTTTCCCGCCCGGCCTTGTCCTGCATCCTCCCAGGAAGTGCGCCAGTCAACTTCTGAGGGCCCGGCCTACCCCGACAGACGTCTGCATCTCCTCTGGCGACGGCGTCTCTTCCTCAAACGGTCGGGAAGGAGACAGCGTCCTCCTCAGCAGCGTGTGGCGCAGCTTCTGGCCCTCTTTACACAGGCGCTGAGAGATTTGCTTCCCCGGGAACGAACATCTGAAAACAGCTTCAGCTGCTCTCCGCGACCCGTCCCTGTTCTCGTGGCTGGCCCGCGGCGCCGGTCAGGGACAAGGCCCGAAGACGTGAGGCTTCCCTCTCGCGCTGGGCCCTGGATTCCCGCCGCCTGCCCGAGGAAGTGGGCGGCCATGTCAGCTGTTAAATGACTTCCTGCCCTGGATGGCTGGGGCGGGCTCGTCTTAGACTTCTGGAACTCAGACAAGGTGTCTGGCTGTTCGCTTTGGAAAGCTCGGGTGGGTTTTACTACCCTTCCCTTTGCTGACCACACACAACCGCTTCAATATTTTATGCCCTAGAAAAGAGCATCTCTTCAGAGCAAATTAGCATGAGAGGGATTTATGAAACCACGGTGGGGGGGTAGAGATAACATAATAGCTCTTACATGGCACAGTACAAGCTAGGTTCCCAGCAGGACCAGCCCCGTTAGGATCGTCAGAAAGAAAAGCTGTTCCCCTCACCTCTTCCCGTCCCTCTGTCCCATCCACTCCCAGTGTGGTCACATCGCTCTCAGCTGTACAGAAGATGAGTGTTATCATTCATTCCCGCATTGTCCCACTGATCCTTTTACTAATTCATTTAAAGTTTCTGCTTACCAAAGAGTATCTGTACACCCAAGTTATAGCCGCATGATTTGCAATCGCTGAAAATAGACACAATCAAGTTGTTTCAACAGCAAATGGATAAACAAAGTGCGTTGTATCCATTTCTCTGTTTTCTCACAATAGAGTATTACCAGCTTTTAACATGGGAGGAAATTTTGACACGTTCTCCAATGTGGACGAATCTTGAATAATAGCCTAATTGACTTTTCTCGTGGCTGAGACAAAAAAACCCAACACTCAAAGTGAAAGGAGGATAAAGTGTACCTGGCTCTCAGCTGGTACAGGTTTCAGTCCGTCTTTCGCTGGCCCCAAGTCAGGGCAGCATGGCAGAGGGCATCACAGGGGAGAAATAGTTCATAGAAGGCAGAAGTCAGCAAAGCAGCTAGCAGCAAGCAATGGCCTTCAGTCTGTGCCTTAGATCCTTCTATCCCTTAATCCTAGCATCACACCATGAGGCAATCCCAGCTTCATATCCTTGATCCCAGCAGCACACATCCTAGATCCAACCACCTCCGAGAAGTCCCACCTACGACCGTGTGAGACTCTGGAGGGAAATCTAGACACAAGCCATAACAAAGATCTTTTGCTAAAATAAGCTAGTTGCTAAAAATGCTGAATACTGTATAATTCCACTTGCGTGAGGCATTAAAAAGAGCCAAATTCATAGGCACAGAAAGGAATGCCAAGGTGTGGGGTTAGGGGAGAATGGAACGTTGGTCCTTAGGTATCCACATTATATGACAAAAAGAGTTCAGGAAATGCACACCAATAAGCAACCATATTTTTATAATGTAGTTCGACCATATATGCTTAAAAGTGGCCAGGTGTGGTGGCACATGCCTATAATCCCAGCATTCTGGGAGGCTGAAGCAGGAAGATTATAGGTTCAAACCCACCCTAGGTAATTAGTAACTTAATGAGACTCAAATTTAAAATAAAAAAATAAGAAAAGAGATGTAGATGTAGTTCTGTGCATTGTTCATGGGTTCAATTTCCAGCACCACGAAAAGAAAAAAGAACAGGGTGGTAAATTGTACATTAGATGAACTTTTACCACAAATAGCATAGAATCTAATAGGTAACCTTATCAAGTATGCTAATGGCATTCAGATACAAACTTCTGTGACCCCCTCCAACATTTGTAACATATCTGTGTTGTAACTCAAGAAAGCACTGTAAAAACCCACTATTTTCCAAAATATGATTCTTATCCCATGCATATGTTATAAAATGATTTTACCTAAAAACATAGAATAATTTTTAATAGTTGTGATTCTTTTTAATGTAAATAAGGAGAAAGTTCAAGGGGCTGGAGATTTGGTTCAGTGGTTCCAGCACCTGCCTCGCAAGCGCAAGGTCCCTGGTTCAATCCCCGGTAACCACATACAACAGTACTGGGTGTGGTAGCCACGCCCACTGGCAATCAGTACCCTATATCACAATGCCGGGCGTGGTGGCTCAAGCCTGTCATCCCAGCACTCGGGAGGCAGAGGCAGGAGGATTGCTGAGTTCCAGGCTTGCCTGGGCTACACAGTGAGCTCAGGGCCAGCCTGAACTACAAAGCAAGACCCTGTCTCCAAAAAAAAAAAAAAAAAAAAAAAGTTCAAAGAGAATGTCAAAACCTGACATATTATGAATATTGGTATTTAGAAAGAAGTTGAATATACAAGAGTTCTGATTAAAGAAAAATAAAGCACAACAACTTAAGCGTATGGCAAAACTGCAGAGGTGGGGCACAAGGGAATTCGAAAAGAGGTGACAATTATAAATACAGTAACGACTCCATTGGCAGAAATGGCTGATGAAAATGGTATTCAAAGGAAACAAAGTATGTAGTGTCTTCACATGGCCCCCACAGGCCTAGCCAGACAGCTCCCTTATATCTCTTTCCTTTCTAGCTGCGTTGGTCAGCCTTCCCACTGCCTGGACTTAACATCACGCAAAGAAGGAGAGTTCATGCAGTTCGGCTTGTGGTTTCGGAAGATTCAGTCCACACTGGCTGACTCGAAGGCAAGAGCACCACAACAGACGATGTGGCGGAGCGAAGCTGCTTGGTTTGTGGCAGCCAAGAGCAGAGCAGGGGAGCGGTCCAGAGAGGAAGGGGTGAAGAGTGAGCCACGGAGCCCAAGGGCATGCCTCCATCGCCCACCCAGACACGTCCAGGGACGCGTGTCATGAATGCCTTGGGTTCCCAGGCTGATCAAGTTCACAGTGAAGCTTAACTGTCACCCGTGCTCAGCCACTCTGCTCACACCAAGCGATAATGGGCACAGAAGTCTCTTCCTGGTCCACCCACCAACTTGGCTTCCCCAGGATCAATGCTCTCTATGTGCAACACACTAATAATTAAATGTTTTTGGGACTTGTGAGAATGCCTACCAACTCTGTATCTTGCTCAGTGATTTTGTGACAGAGGAAAAGTCAAACAAGAATCCATGCTTCCAGGAGCTGCCCCGTTTACTCTCTGGGACTTCTAGCAAAACATTTTGAAGAAAGCAGAAGAATAAAAAAATTGAAAATTAAACAGCAGAAAAATAAACACTAAATTTCATTCCGATTTTTTCCCACCTATCCTATTTTAATGCATGCAACAAAAACCCCATGCCAGTTGACTTTTATTTTTGGACTTGATTTTTTTTGCCTCTACCCTGGAACAACCTTATTTACTAAAAGGTCATGAATGTTAAAGTAGGACTTAAGAGGCTCCACTTGGACATCTGACATTTGGGATACGCTTGATCAGGGCCTCACCCACTGGGAAAACTAAACCTATCAGTGGACCTCAAATCCCATGGATTTCAAAGTAGGTGCAGCATGGGTCATTTGTCTGTGTGCCAAACACCCCTGCTAAGAGAGCACACTAGCCAACCCCCCTGATTTCAAGTGAAAGAAACAACACAAACTGGGACTGGCAAGAAAGGTCAGCTATCCGTCTGTAGAGCCAAGATGTTCCAGAGGGGTAGCTGGACCCCAGCACTCAAGGCAGAGCGTGTATGGGTAGGTATGTCCCCCACACTTGGCTGTTTGTTGTTTGTTTCTTTGTTTGGATTGGCTTCGGGTCCTCTTAGCAGGAAGAGGCTTCTTCCACAAGGCACGGAAGGCGTCCTTCAGTGATCCTAAACCATGTTCTTCCAGTTATGTGATTCCTACACAAGGATTCTCCTCCTCCTTTCTTAAATCTGGTCCAGTTTATTTCACCAGCCCATCTCATGCCCAGACCTGTCAGAAGGTGTGACTAGCAGCCATGCCACAATCACACGGTTATAGATTCCCCCAAATGGCGCTTCAGCCAATGGTGATTAACACCCAGTGAAGGACTGCGTCCCACCTATAGCTCTGATTGATCAACCAACCACATTTTATATTATCCAACCGCATGGCATATCTCACTAGCTTTTGTTCGGATTCCTTTGCCAAGTAGTGTCCATCCACCCAGTGCTTCTGATTTTTGTGGTCTAGCTGGAGAAGTGACGAGCCAATCGGATTTCCACCCCCCAGAATTTGAAAATGGGATTCCAAGTGATGAGCAGTAGCTGGACATTTGCTCTAAATAGAAACCAAGGCACACAGTTGTGAGCAATGCACACAGTTAAAAGTCAGCTATCAGGGGGCCGGAGGGTTAGCTCAGTGGTTCCGGGGCCTGCCGCACAAGCACAAGGTCCTGAGTTCGATCCCCGGTAACCACATACAATGCTGGGCGTGGAGACTCACGGCCACCAGCAATCAATACCACATACCACAGTGCCAGGCGTGGTGGCTCACACCTGTCATCCCAGCACTCGGGAGGCAGAGGCAGGAGGATTGCTGAGTTCGCGGCGGCTTGCCTGGGCTCCATAGTGAGCTCAGGGCCAGCCTGAACTACAAAGCGAGACCCTGTCTCAAAAAGCAAAAAAAAAAAAAATCAGCTACCAAGGCTGGCAGTCAGAGCAAAGAGAAACACTGGTTCTGAGACTATACAGTCCCTGTAAAAGAAATTCATGGAATAGCTGACTCAGTTTAACGGACGTTCCAGTGTGATACGAGCAGGTTTTACTCACATCAGCTTGTTTCTCCGGTTTGCAGTCACTCCATGAGAAGGTACTCATTGTCTCTGTTTTATAAATTAATAAACTGAGGCCCTGAGAATCTGTCTTCCACTTGCCTCAGAGCCTTTAGTAGTACAAATCCAAAGACCGATTTGACAATCATCTCTTCAGAGGTTCTCATCAAAGTGCAGAGTGAGGCTGTCCACTGAGGGGCATCCGAAGAATGCCCACGCCAGCCCTCACCTGTGGACACTCGCTCTCTGGGTTCTGCATTTCATATACTCATCACAGTTGACCGTGAGTGCCAACGGGACCACCAGATGCCCAGGTACCTGGCCATGCCTGTGAAGTTGTTTCTAAAAGAGACAAATACTCAGACTTGGCCACTGGGTGAAGCAGTGATGAGTGAAGCTGAGTGGACAATACTCAGCAGTAGGAGTGGACATCACCAAGCTCTTGAGGGCCCGGAGGGACAAGCAGAGGGAAACTGACTGAACTCTCTGCCTGAGGGTTTGGCAAAGACCTAGATCTTCTCTTACTCTCGGAACTCCAGGTCCTTAGGTGTTTAGAGCCAAATTGGAACCTGTACCCTCAGATCTCGGTTGCTCAGGCCTGTGAACCCCAACCTGGCACTCCTAAGCCTCCAGTTTAAGCACAAGTAATCAGATATCTTCCTCTGTAACCATGTGAGCCAGTACTTTATAATGAATCTCAACATGGATGTGTATCCTACCGGTCCTGTGTTGCTTCACACTTGATCTTAGCCAAAAGGCCAAGAAGCGATGGTCCTGTGTTTCTTTAGTGAACCCCAAGATAGTACTCTGTCCCCAAAAGAAAGACTGAGACCAGATCTGTAGAGGTTAACAAGGACCGTGCTCCTGGGTTCAGAGAGATGGAAGGGACCGCGGCATTTTGTTTTCTAGGATCTGGCCATTTTCCTGTCATCTCACATTGGTTTTCACCCTCACACTGTGAAGAGATTTTTCCTTTTCCACTTGAATCTCTGGACACAGCACAGACCTGGAGGGCCAGGCTGAAGAGAATGAGGTCAGACGTGGCGAACATCAAGGAGTAGGTGTCAGTGAGTACTAGGACCTTCAACGCAATGCTCACACCGAGTCCCGGCAAAAGAGGTTCCAAACTGAGTTTTTGTCCTGATGACTTAAAAACATCCTAACATTTTAATCCGATTTTCAACACCAAAAGTTGAGTGTGACCAACCACCCCAGCACTCCTCCTCTTGGGTTATGAGCACGCCCTGATGAATTTTAAATGATAAATACTGTAAGTGGGCTGAGATGATTTGTTTAAAATAATCCTTTGACTCCACTGTGACCCTCTTCCCTTCCCTGCCTTCAACAAATTCCAGCAGTTAGACCGTACGCTTATAGCCCTAGAGGAAGATATACCAAAGCAAAACTCGCAGAACAAAGAGACAAAGCCATGGCTTATGGGTTTTGAAATAGGCTGCTGAAACCCAAGCCAAAGATAATAGTTTTGAAAGGGTTTCTGAGCCCTAGAAGCCAGGCTTTTGAATATCAAAAAGCCACAGCATACCCTGAACAACAGATAGGAAAAAAATAGCCTCGCTTGTACCTTCAGACTACATGTGGATTCCACAGCTGGCTGGAGGGAATGATGTGAAAAGATGGTAAGATGTGGGGGTGACAAGGAGAGGTCAGTGCGGACAGTCCCCCTCGTCCTCCATCTCTGCTTCATAGACGGAGGCCAGAGTCCCAGCCTAGGAGGAAATGCTCAGGTTTCTCAGCCTTGACACTCTGGACACTTCCGCTGGGGGGTTCTTTGCGAGGTACCCTGTGCACTACAGCTGGGCTAGCAGAACCCCTCTACCCACTAAAGGCGGTAGCACCCACCGTGTGACAGTGGCAGTAACCCCAGGCATTGTCAAATCTTGCATAGTTGGTGCAAAGGGGGTGCAAAATCACCCTGAGTTGAGAACCAGTGAGACAAAGATAGATACAGATATTTCACACACGTGAATATATCTAATAAACAAAAAGTCTTTTGTGCTTTATAATTTCAAAAATGCTCTTGGCCAGACATGGTGGCTCACGCCTGTCATCCCAGCACTCAGGAGGCAGAGGCAGGAGGATTGCTGAGTTCAAAGCTTGCCTGGGCTACATAGTGAGCTCAGTGCCAGCCTGAACTACAAAGCGAGACCCTGTCTCAAAAAAAAAAAAAATGCTCCTAAAAGCATCACTGATGCTCCAACTCAGAAATAAATGTTAATATTTTGTCTATCCTAGTTTTTCATAGGTATTTTTCCCACAAAACAAAAAAAATGAGGTCAGGAGGTTAAATACTACTGTGTAGCCTAAGAAAGTTTTTGCTTAGCAACATGGCATGAATTCTCATATAAGTACAGTATTCTTAATATAGCCATAATGTAATAGCGAAATCCTTATGGTTGGACACTTAGATTTCTCTCAATATTTTACTATCTTTGGTAATGTTTTAAGGAATATCTCCATATATTCCTTTGGTTTTAGCATAAATTCATAAAGAATATTGTTAGAGAAAAATCAAACTGACAGATGGGTTGCTTGATTGATTGATTGATTGATTGGACTTTTTGCAGGACCTTCACACATAGCTACATCCCATGCCTTTTTTAAATATTTTACTTTATGAGAGCATCTCCCTAAGTCACTAAGTTTCCCCAGTTTGAACTTGTGGTCCTCTTGCCTCAGCCTCCCAGAATACTAGGATTACAGGGGTGTGGCATCATTCCTGCCCTACTGACATTTTGATCTCTGGATATGTAGTACTTGGTTATGTCCTAACTTAAATGCTAGCAGGCCAAAGGTAATACAGACCTCTGTTTCTCTAATACTTTCCGCTTTCCATAGTACTTTCCAATTTCCCAAGCCTAAACAGGGCAGCGACAAATTGTTCTATTTTACTGATGAGCCAACTGCCATTCATAAGGGTTGCAAGACTTGCCAATGACAATACGATTGATTAGCAAAAAGACCAGAAGCCAACTCATAGCAGTCTTTTTCCCATTAGTTCTCACTTGAGGAAACCCATAGGCTGCCCAAATCAAACTCAGCAGAGAGGATGAATCATACATTGCTCATAAATGATATGCAACTTTATAAAGACTAGGGTGTTAGGGTCACTACTGAGTCTGAATCTTAAGTACAATTTTGTGAGAACTCCACAAGTCCCAAAATGTAGTTAAATTTAGAACTCTGGATGGGTTAATCGGCTTCCTCTTGTGCAAAACTCCACAACTAATCTGATCTCCAAACGCTGAGTTGGAGGGTTAATATTTAAAGCTGCTAACAACATGTGCTGCTTGCTTATCCCTGAAGCTAAATTTAGTTGGCACAACCTGTTTTTACTTCCAGTCACACTATAACACAGATTTATTACCAATTAATTTCTTATCAAGGAAAAACAACCCCATCATAAGTATTTTAGATAATGACATCTAAGTATTTGGTATTGCTTCAAGTCTGAACAGTTAGAATAGAAAGTACATCCAATGTTCATTATCTCTTAATGCTTGTATTCTTTATCATGTTTTGATTCACACACACACACACACACACACACCCCACACACACACACACAAAATGCTACCCGCTGCTTAATTTTTTTTTTTTTTTTTGTCTAATGAGGTTAAATAAATTCTGAGGAGGGGGAAAAGAATATAGCTCAATAATGTTTTAAGTGGTTTGTAGACATATTCCTTCTACATGGGCACAATTTTAAACCAAAGCCAACTTCGGCACTGCTACCGAATGCTAATGAATGCCTTAATAACATGCAGGGGAAAAAATGCAATGAGTTGATTAGAAAAAAGAAATATGCTAGACATCTGAAATACGGTTAGGAAAACAACTCAATTGTCCTTACAGACAGAACTCATGAGGAAGAATACGCTAATCTCCCACTCAGCTGTTTCACCACCCATTGATAGTACGAGGCATCTGGCGGCCTATATTGAGGTCAATGACACTGATTTGAGGGTTAGACTTTAAAACTTCAGGGAGAGAAGCTTTGAACCAACTTCTTTTAGTTCTAGTAACACCTGGAAAATGAGCACGACAGAGCCTCATAATACCTTTTCGGTTTCTTCATACCTGATTAATGGCAATCCTTCATTTAGTTAATTAAGACTTTTGCAAGGGTGGAATTGTTAAAAAAAAATGAATAATTCAACAGATTCTCCTAGAAAGTTTATTTTTTCTTTTCTTGATTATCTACCTAGCCATTTGTGTATGTGCATGTTTCTCTCTGTGTAAGACAGTTACCTTCAAACAGACTTGTTTTCTAATAGGCATCTAGTCTTAATGCATTAAGCTGAGGTACACTGAGTGTTTAGAATCTGGCAAATTCTAAGGTGGTTGTTACTTGGTCCTCAGAGTCCTGAGAAGTAACATACAGTGGAGATGACAGTGCTGAGACCAAGAAGATACATTTCAAACAGCAGGGGCCATTGGAACACATACACCACTACAGAACTCTCAGAAAATATGAAGAACCAATGAAATGTGGCCACAGCAACAATTTAAAAAATGAATAAGAAGGGGCCGGGGATTTAGTTCAAGTGCAACCGTGCCTACCTTGGAAGCAGAAGGGCCCGAGTTTGATCCCCAGTACCACAAAAAAAAAAAAAAAAGGAATAAGGAACTCATGCATACTGCAACAAGGATGAACCTTCAAAACATTTTGCTAACTAAGTCAATTACAAAAAAAAAACTATATACTATACTGTATGATTCCATTTATATGAAATATCCAGAAACTACAAATCTACAGAAAGAGAAACAAAACTAGCAGTCAGGAATTAGAAGAAGGAGAAATGGAGAGTAACTGATGGATGGGTCTTCAGTTTTTTGAGAGTTAGAAAAATGTTATTTTTTCTTTCTTTCTTTCTTTCTTCAGCATGGGGATTAAACCTGGGATAATCTGCCACTGAGCTACATTTCTAGCCCTTTTTAATTTTTAATTTTTTTTGTTTTTTTTTGTTTTTGCTTTTTGGAGACAGGGTCTCATTTTGTAGTTCAGGCTGACCCTGAGCTCACTATGGTGCCCAGGCAAGCCACCGCGAACTCAGCAATCCTCCTGTCTCTACCTCCCGAGTGCTGGGATTATAGGCGTGAGCCACCATGTCCGGCATTTAATTTTTAATTTTGAGACAAGCTCTTGCTATTACCCAGGTGAGATACAAAAGGAGAAGCCTCGGGGCCAGAGACTTAGCTCAGTGGTTCAGGTGCCTGCTTCGCAAGCGCAAGGTCCTGAGTTTGAGCCCTTGTAACCACATACAATGCTGGGCATGGAGACTCACGCCCACCAGCAATCAATACCACATACCACAGTGCCGGGCGTGGTGGCTCACGCCTGTCATCCCAGCACTCGGGAGGCAGAGGCAGGAGGATTGCTGAGTTCCAGGCTTGCCTGGGCTCCATAGTGAGTTCAGGGCCAGCCTGAACTACAAAGCGAGACCCTGTCTCAAAAAAAAAAAAAAAAAAAAAAAAAGGAGACGGCTCTAAAAGTAAATAGCAACGATAGCCGCACAGGTCTCTCAATATATGAAAAACTGCCCAACTGCCCTTTAGAGGGATCAACTTGTGAAATCTCAGTATCTCTTTTTCAAAAGGAAGGTGAAATTGGAAGAAACATCGAGAAGAGGGCCAGAGATTTAGCTCAGTGGATCCAGTGCCTGGCTGGCAAGCACAAGGTCCCTGGTTTGATCCCCAGTAACAACATCCAACAATACTGGATGTGGTGACTCACACCCACCAGCAATCAATACCACACACCACAGTGCCGGGCTCACAGCTGTAACCCCAGCACTCGGGAGGCAGAGACAGGAGGATTGCTGAGTTCGAGGCTTGCCTGGGCTACACAGTGAGCTCAGGGCCGGCCTGCACTACAAAGCAAGACTCTGTCTCAAAAAAAAAAGAAAAAGAAAAAAAAAAGAGTCTTCTCAAGGGAAAGAATTATGAGTATTTTCTTTTTTCAGTTGTCTAGAATAGAAAGATATATCAGAAAGAAAGGCAAATCAACCTTTCAAGAGAGAACAATATTAGAGGAAAATACACTAAGTCTCTACAGAAGGAAGCTGTGGAGTCACAGAGAAGGGAAGAGATTGGAGGGAGGATGTGGCAGGCATGAGGTAGCTGGGACTCACGGCCTTGGGAAGCCTGAACTCTCCTTCCCGCCTTCTGTTGTAGGTAGAAGGGCCAGCGAGACACATGTAGGCAGACAGGCCCTGCCTCTGAAGGACTTGCGAAAAAGAGGATCCTTCCGAAGGTCAGCACCATCAATGAGAAACTACACTTCCGGACAGCAGTGACCCACAGGCCTCATTCTACCAGGATGGAAGGGCAAGATCCAGATCCAGCCCCTCCCTGGGAATGCAGTGATTGCAAACTCCCCGGACAGCGGGCCAGGACTTTGGACCACCTAGAGGAGTCTCCGGACAAGAAAGTCCCTCTACGACTTGATTTCTCATTGGATCCCCATTTAATCAATGTTACCTGAGCAGTTATACTTGTTGTAATCTTATTGGTTGATCATGGTTTTGTCTATTTTCTGAGGTTTCTCTTTGTACCAGTGTCACCTAAGCTACTGTACTTGCAATGTTACTGGCTGGTTGTAATTTTGTTCCACTTCAGACCAGCCTCACCTTGTGGCTTTGCTCCATAAAAGCCCTCTAAAAAGTGAGGTAGGTGGGTTAGCCCATTTTCTGGGTTCCCCCTTCCGTCTCTCTTAGGCAGAAGCTTTCTCTCTCAATAAAATTTTCCTACTCAAACCTCCATCGTTTCTAAAGTTAATTCTCCCATTTTTAACACAAACTCGCGTTTCAGGTGGGGAGCTAGGCCTTCCTCCTACTTCAGCCCTCACGGGTCCGAGCCCAGAGCCACCCAGGGAGCCCCAGAGGCTGTGCTCTGAGGCCCAGAAAGAGACTCTGTCCCAGCTCCCTGCACTGCACCTTTGGCCCATGATTAGGGCCCATCCTGTGCTCCAATAAGAGCAGGAAGCTGGACAAATAGGAGTCACTCGGAAGGAATTAGCCAGTGGTTACCAATTCAGACTCTTTCGTTGTTGCCGAAGCACTTACTATGGTGAAGCAATTGCTCTGTCTCAGTTGAAAGAAATGGGAGGAGCCTCACTGCGGAGGCCAGTGTGGGGCTAATCATCGTGGAGAAAAACTTGTCTCTTTGGTTCTTTCTGAAACTGAAGAACGCAGAGAACAGTTTGCTAGTGCAGCTGGCTAAGCAAGCGAACTCCGAACGCTTCTGTGGCCACTCTTTTTTTTTTCAGACAAGGTCTCGCTTTGTAGTTCAGGCTGGCCCTGAGCTCACTCTGTAGCCCAGGCAAGCCTAGAACTCAGCAATCCTCCTGCCTCTCCCTCCCGAGTGCTGGGATGACAGGCGTGAGCCACCACGCCTGGCACTGTGGTATGTGCTATTGATTGCTGGTGGGCGTGAGTCACCATGCCCAGCATTGTATGTGGTTACCAGGATCGAACTCAGGACCTTGCGCTCGCGAGGCAGGTGCCGGAACCACTGAGCTAAATCTCCAGCCCATGTGGCCACTCTTGTAAAACGTTCCCACACAGGCCAGGAGAGAAGAGCAGAAGCCTGACTGTGCAGGGCTAGAAAACCTAACCCAAAATAAGCAAAGCAAATAACCAAGAGAGACGGGGTCCCGCCCTCACCACCCCTTTACATCTGGCCTGTCTTTCTTGCTTTCTTTTCCTTTGCCCTGGGAAGCTGAAAACCTGTGTCCGTCCTCCCTTAATTCATGCAGTGCAGGACTTGTACCCACTTGAAAATTCTAGAGACGGGAGGTGAGTGGATACGAGTCCTTGCAGACACTCGGTGGCTACTTCACCCAGACTATTAAGGCCAATATCCCAGGCCCCACCTCCTTCCACTCTCGCCCTCCCTGCCCCTCACGCGTGTGGCTGGGCCGTGCGGGCTTCTGGCTGGATGTGGCCGCCGGGTGCCTCCTTTCCGGCAGCTCGTGGGGGATGCCAGCTTCCCACCATGCCAGCCCCCGCGTGCCTTCCCTGCCCTTCCGCGAGGGCTTCACTCACTCCAAACTTTGCAAAGCGCCCCATGGCTTCATTGCCAGCAGTTAAAACCTCTGGGCTCACCAGATTCTGGTTCACATTTTTTTGCTTTTGCGGGTTCTTTGGCACGTCTATATTTCTGAGCTGCTTTCTTCCCCTAAACATAATTTTAAATTATATTCTACGACTGTTGATATAAGGACAAATATCAACCAGGCTAATTGTATTAGGTTTTTTTTTCTTCTGATTGTAAAATAAATCACAAACATGTTAATAGGCTTCTAAACAGATCCTGGGCCCCAGGCCCTGTGCCTCCTGGAGGGGTCGGAGACGTCTCTTCCGCTCTCGCTCCCTCCTTCCTACAGACTTAACAGACAGGAAGTGACCAGACGCACCCAGCACTACCAAGGTCCTCAGACTCCAGCTTCCGAGCAGCTCTTTCCCGGTGCTGAGAGACCAGATTCTGACCTGAAGCTGGGGCCTTTTTCTAACCCATCACTATGATTAAAAACAAGATAGTAACAGAAAAAGTACGTGCACCCACCGTGGGGTTAATGCCTCATTCACTCACTGAGAGCGTGACAATCACAAGACTCGGTTAATAGTCCTGCCTTCCTTCATGTAAATACATCCTTGGTAGCCAAGGAATTCCCTATATATCCTCTTCTCAGAAACACCACATTTTGCTCCCACTGTTGAAAAGGAGAGTTGGAATGCATTTTGTTTTGTCTTGTCTTGCTTTCAAATGAGAACTGAAAATTTTTGGATGATGAATACTGCCCATAATTGGCAATTGGGTAAGTATCGATGGTATTGAAGGTTATATTTAGGATTCTATTTGCTCACTCAGCTCTCAATTTGTGGCCATCTTATAGACCGGGCGGAGAGAAATGGAAAACGTGCAATTATGCTGGGAGGAGAGAGTGCTAGATAGCAGAAGTATTTTTAAATCTCAAACAAGCAATTATTGATTTTCTGATGCAAGAAAACACCTCATGCCCCACACAAATGTGGGACCGGTGCCTTTCGTAATCTTCACTTCTAAATGCCAGTTGCTGCCAGAGTTCCATCTCTGAGTCTCTAGATATTTCTCTGCACCTTCCCAGTCAGTTCGCCAGGCGAGAGGAATGAGGAGGTCCCCCGAAGGACAATGACAGTTTGCCCCTCACAACTTGAAGTACAGAACTAATGAACGGTGGGAACGGGATTGTCTGAGTTCATTGTGAATTATGTTTCGGGAAAGTTCCTCTTTGTTTTCAGGTCTCAGGGTGGAATCACGTGTGCCAGCTCCAGAGTACAGCTTCTCGGCTCCCTGCATCTAGCCTTCCTGGAAGTGGAGATGGGCTCATTTTGTGGGGTACCCAGGGTGCAAAAAAAACCCCAGTTCACTTAAAGATAAATACTGCATGTTCTCACTCCTCTATGGAAACTTAGACAAGTAATTTCATAGAAGGAGAGAGTGGAATAGTGGTCAGGAAAGGCTAGCAAATGTGGAAGATTGGCAGGGAAGAGAGATACTAAGTGCCAAAACACAGGAATGCAGAAAGAAATAACTATGTAAAATTTGGGGCTGTGATGAGGAACTCAGGATCTTTGCACTGAGCTGACCTCAAACTTGTGACTCCCCTGCTTCAGCCTCCCAGAGTACTGGTCGTACAGGAATGCACCGGCACTGGCAGCTATTATAAATTTTATAAACTCCTTTCTAGGAGTTTAAACTTTCTGAACACAAAGAAATGATACATGTCTAAGGAAATGGAAATGCTGATTTCACTGATTTAATCACCAGGCAATGTGTACATGTATTGAATTGTCATCATGTACCCCATAAATAGGTGCAATTATTATGTGCCTACTTAAAAATATTTTTAATATAGATTCAATGAATCTGTATTTTGGACATGGGGTTAGGACAGCATTTTAAAGTACATTCTCCTTAACTAAAGCATAACCCAGTTATAAATTCATGTTTATTTTAAATCTCTTTTTCTTCATCCTCATATACGACTGAGTAACATTTACTCTGACAAGTTTATAAAGACTATTGAGGCTGATACTTGCTAGACTTAGTAGAAATTAATCAAAATCCATCTGTTCCCTGCTCAGCCTGGACAATTTCATTACAACTAAACCAGGGATTATAGGATTCTTACATCTTCTTTTTTTTTTTTCCTTCCACAGTTCAGTTGATTTAGAAACAATGATTAAAGCTGCTTACTTTAAGAAGGATTGTTTCCAGTCTTCCCCTCTTGCAAGGCAGAGAGAGATGAAAGCATCTTGATCCTGAAATATTTATATCTAAGGCTGGATATCTGTATCGGAGGCATGATGAACGATTCCAACCAAAGACCTTTTATTTTAAAGTGGTATTTCTCATCTTTACAGTTTCGCTTTCCCAAGTGTAAGGAAACAAGTACTCAATACAATCATCCCCCCAGTAGATTTTCTACTTTTATTTAATTGTCAATCCCGTGTGGCATAATAAAGAGACTTGCAGAGAGAGATGACCTTTCCGACGACGCGGGCTGTTTTGAGGATAACTCTTAGTTGTCCTTCTCCGACCCTAGAGTGATCGCTTTGCAGAGAAGCGCCGAGCCCAGGAGGGCGGTGGACAGAAGCCGCCCGCCAGGGGGCGCCTTGTTCTGGGCTCTGAGAAACCTGACGAATTACAAGTGATTACTCCCGAGTGATTCTGGGTTGACTCCGCCCCAGACAGGTGCTGTAATTAATTTCTCACTTTTACAGACTCTGGTTCCCAGACTTTTTCCCTTCTAATACCTTTGTGATTGAGATGAACATTCAGATCACCACAAGACGGTGTGGAACTAGCACCCCAATCAATCAAGATCTAGAGCATTTCATGTTTGTGTGTGTTTTTCTGTTTTCAACATTAAGAGTGATCATAGCCCTGTGCTACTTACTAGGCACAAGCTCCCTTTGAAGTTCCGGAAAGAGCGAAATGACACCAAAGGCCTAGAGTTGGCTGCCAGTGGAGCTGAAAGCGGTTTGATACCAGCCTCTGTCTAGCAACATAATGATAAACAGGAGCTGCCCGTGACGGGAGGGGGGCACAGGACTTCACCACAACCCAAACATCGCCTTAGAAACAACGGTTCGCTGAGCCTGGGCACGAGTGCTGGCGGCCAGAGTGACCCTTCGCCCTCTAAAACGGACGCACTGAACGAGGCGAGGCCGGTTGGGGGCCGGGCCGCAGGCCGAGGCGCGTCCTGGTGTCTGTTCCCGACTGTTCCGCGCAGACGTGAAACGCCCCGTCGCAGCAGACCGAGAAAGCGTCGTCCTGCCCCGTCCCCTCCCCCCTCGCTGCTCCTCTGGACCAGAGGCCACGCTCCGCCCACAGCTCCCCGGCTCGCGCACCTCAGGGCGCTTCCCGGTGCAGAGGGATCCCCGAGATAAAAGCAAACTTACAAACACCCTCGGAAATGCGGAGGGATAGATAGATAGATAGATAGATAGATAGATAGATAGATAGATAGATAGATAGATAGATAGATAGATAGATAGATAGATAGATAGATAGATAGATAGATAGATAGATAGATAGATAGATAGATAGATAGATAGATAGATAGATAGATAGATAGATAGATAGATAGATAGATAGATAGATAGATAGATAGATCGATCTCCGGCCCGAGGGGACAAATGCTCTGCTCTGCGTTCAGCAAGCGCTGCTCAGGGGCCCGGGACAGAAATCAACGATGAATCGACTGTAAAGCATAATGAAAGGAGCCGACTCCCAGGGGGTTGCTTTGGCCGGTTTGCTTTTAAAATTAGGGCTCAGCACCTTGGCAGTGACATCCCTCCGCGGGGACACCCCAGTGGCGTGGCGGGTCTCCGCGGGCTGGGGATCTGGCTCGGACCGACTCTGCCACAGGTGACCACGGGGTCCCACAGGTGACTCAGAGTAAGTCGTACTTCACCGGCTTCTCTCTGCTCCCATCTGCACCTTGGGAAATGAAGACAGTGGAACTTCTGCCCTGTAGACCCAGACACTAAAGATGTGAGGGTCTCAGGGCCCTTTGGGTCCCCATAAGGACGAACTGTGTCATGCTGGCACCATAAGACCAGGGGCATCAAGGGGATGGACATGGCTGTGTGCCAGCAAACTTGACCACAGAAGGACCTTGAATCTCATGCAATTCTCACAGGCCAACAAATCTTTTTTTTTTTTTTGGCTGGTTGTGGTGGTACATTCCTGTAATACCAACACTCGGGAAGCTGAGACAGGAAGATCGCCATGAGTTTGAGCCTTGTGTGGACTACATAGTGAGTACAAAGCTCAGCCTAAACTACACAGTGAGACCCTGTCTCAAAAACAAAAACAAAAGAGAAGTATTCTTCTTTTGATCTTTTCTCAACCATTTAAAAGTATCAACAACAGCCTTCTTTTTTTTTTTAGCCACACAAAAGCAGTCAGTAGCCAAATTTTGCCATTGGGTCGTAGTTTGCCAACGCCTGGTTTAGTTCATAGATTTGTTCAAGAATCAGCACAGGTGGAGCTGTTAGGCTAGTGCCTTACAAAGCATAAGCTGTGTTTTGGTGTTATTTATTATTCTTATTTAGTGAGATCTGAATGCTACTCTCTCAAGAAGGCTATCAGTACAATTTCCCAGCAAGTCAACCTTACGGGTGACTCGTTTTGAGAATAAAACCGAGGGAGGTCCTAAGAGAGAAAACGATCTTAGCATCCCCCTCTAATATCTAGAAAGATCTGGTGAACACTCTCCCCAGATATGGATCCAACATACAGAGTGCACCACTCTATAGATCTCATCATTTGGGGAATGATTTTTTAAAGCCATCGCTGTCCATTTTTGCACATTAAATCCCACAAAGAGATTTATTTACAACATTAAATCATTTCTTTGCGCTGCCTGGCTACATTTTTTAACTATTAAAATATTCATCACACACTCTGAGAATCTAGAGCCAAGTGTTTTATGACCTTTTAAAGGATGGCTTCTTTAAAAAATCACCTTCAGATGGGCATGTCAGTTTCCAGGCGAGGCCAAGAAAGAGAAGACCATTGTCAAATATCAAGGGAATAAACAAGAGATCACTGGCCTGGGAAATGCCACTAGAGTTGCACTGATGAAAGAGACACCCCATTTCCTAAAGCAAGGGTCTTAACAGAGGGTCATTTGGGTCCTTAGATCTCTGGCAATTGCTGTACATAGTTTTGGTTGTTATAACTGACTGAGGAGTGAGGGTTGCTACTGCTATCTAGTGCGTCGAGGTCAGAGTTGCCGCTAAAGACCCTGTAGTGCCCAGCACAGCCCTCCATAAGGAAGAAACACCTGGCCCTAAGTGGCCAGCAGTGAGAGGGGAACCCCTGGTCTGCCGGAACCAGCTGCACTGAGCACATCACTCCTGACTGTGACTTGGTAGGAGTCAGCTGGTACGCGCATGCGCTGAGCCAGTGACGACCAGGTCTGGAAGCTCCCTCCCCTCTGTCTCTATTAAAGATCCCAGCTCCACTTGAACTCCCCATCCGTCCCCTTTTGCAAAGGCATCGTGATGGAAAAAACACAAGACTGGTGTTCATTTCAACTTGCACAGATTAATTTAATTACCCTGAAGAAAACCGCTACCAGATTGCCCGACTGCTGAGCCACGGATGCTAATTTTGTAATTTAATTTACTAACAAGGTAATGTGAAAAATGTTGAAAACTAGTCAGCTGTGGCTAACCAGCCTGAGACGTTTGTACCTGCTATGTATCAATTTGGATAGTCTTAACTCGTTCTCCACCAAAGTAAATCTGCTCAGTTTTTTTTTTTTTTTTAATGTAAGGCCTTTAGACAAACACAAGGGGAAAAGAGAGGTGGAAATGAACTTCTATCCTTTTGCAAAGAATCAAAATACGAAATAACTAAAGAGAACTGATAAAAAGCTTCCTAATCAGTATGTGGAAAGTCCAAGTAATTGAGATTCATCTTAACATAACTTAAAATTATAAGTACACTCATTAACATTGTATATTTAACACTGTCTTAAATATTGATGTCAGTTTAAAACTTTCGTTTTACAGTAAAATTCTATTTAAATTAAACTGTATTTGGGGACTGCTTTACAATTCTATTTAAATTCAACTATATTTGTAGAGTGCTTTATAACTCATGAAGTGCATTCACATTTATTATCTCACCTGAGCCCTAAAATAATTCTGAGAAGAAGGAATGGCAGGTATTATTACCCTCAATTTACAGACATACTGATCTCTCTGGCTTAACGGAGAACTCCACGGACAATAACACGTTTTACAAAGCTGGACTCGGAGGGTGTGTGGCGCTGACACCTGCCTGAGTTCTGCGGTGCCGAAAACACAGCCCAGCACACAGCGTCTCGACGCAGTAGACGTCGCCATGAACCTCTGGGCGGGGCACAAGACGGAGCGTGGATGAGGTGAGCGTGTCCTCCCCGGGGTGTCTGCAGGCCAGGATCGCGGGGCCGCTCTGGGCTGTTCCACTGGGGGGGGGCCCACAGCTCCGCTCACGCACCCCAGGCCCCGGGGGGCCTGACTGGCAGGCCAGGCTCTGCGGAAGCCTCGTCTTCCCGCGCAACCCTGCGCCTTCCAGCTCAGTGGTCAGATTCGTTCATGGCAACGCGAGCACCGATCCCGTCAGCCAGATCAGGAGCCCGGACACGGCCAAGCGATCCTGCCAGCGCGGACCGCGGACAGCGCCGCAGAGCCCGCCCGCACGTCGGGGCCGAGGGGGCGCTGCGGCTCTGGATGAGAAGAACGTCCGGGGAGGGGTCGCCCTATTTAATCGGCCACACGATTTGAGAATCCCGCCAACGGTGCACGGCAGCCCGAGGATTCTGGCTCCTTCGACCGAGCAGCAACTGTCCCCAAAGAAACCCCAGCAGTCCTCTCTGTATCTGGGAGGGATATAGCCCGAGACCCTCCCGCACAGATGCTGAAGTCTGTACGGACTGCTGAACCCTTCCTAGACTGTTTTCTCCTAAACCTGTGATACAGATTAACTTACATGATACACTTCATACATGTGATGCAATTTATCACAGGAAGAGATTGACAATGACTAATAAAATTATAGCATCATAATTTTAGTAACATACTGTAGTAAAAGTTACTACTAGAATTGTTTACTTCTGAATTTCCTACCTAATATTTTTTTATTTTTTGAGACAGGGTCTCGCTTTGTAGTTCAGGCTGGCTCTGAGCTCACTTATGTAGCCCAGGCAAGCCTGGAACTCAGCAATCCTCCTGTCTCTGCCTCCCGAGTGCTGGGATGACAGGCGTGAGCCACCATGCCCGGCACTGTGGTATGTGGTATGTGGTATTGATGGCTGGTGGGCGTGAGTCTCCACACCCAGCACTGTATGTGGTTACCGGGGATCGAACTCAGAACCTTGCGCTTGCGAGGCAGGCGCCGGAACCACTGAGCTAACCCTCCAGCCCTCCCACCTAATATTTTTAACTGAAACCCTGGTCAGGGGACCGGTGACCACACCTGCGGAAACAGCCCAGCTGAAAGCCCATCTGCAGAGCTCAGGATCTGTGTGCTTGGCTGTGTTCTCTGTCGTTTTCTGCCGTCCTGAATCCCGTCCATCCCCAGGGCTTTGACCGCCTTTTCCGTACCAGTGAGCTCTGTTCCCCTGAGTTCCCACAACGAACATCCACCAGGTTCCTCACTCTGAATGTTCCAAGCACCTCAAACCCAACACATTCACCACGGAACTCGCCTCTTTCCACGCAGACCTGCCTCTGGCCCCACCCCTGCTAGCTCAGCAGGGACGTGATCACCTTCTCCGCCTTCCAGACTGCAGCTCCTTCACTCTCACACAATGGAGGCACCTGGAGTCTCCCTGCTGACACCTGCCCGCTTCATTCCACCGCCACTAACTCTTCTCTGCTGCCTGGGCTTCCCTACATCTCCTGACCATTCCCCGTCCCTCCCATCTGTGTCTCCACAACCCAGAGGGGCCTTTCTGAAATCAAAATAGGATTATGTCACTTCCCGTTTGAAGTAGAAGGCTGTTGAGGATAAAATCTAAACTCCTCAATGTGATTTGTAAATTGTGTTCTCGTGGGATTTGATCTGAAGGCACGGAATGCCCTCCTGCCCCAACGCATTTGTGTCCCAAGCACTGACAATAAAATGTCCATTTTATCCATTTCCCCCAGTTGAGCAGCAGAAGCTCTTTGAATGACAAATGGTATCGAAGGGGAGTAGCCCCAATGAACACCTTATCAGCCATTGACTACTTGCTAATTCATCAAAGGGTCTAAGTACTTATTCGGTCCTCTGGGAATAGATCACGAGAAAAATAAGTGTCAGAAAAAAACACAGTGATTGGCTGGGTATCCGGATCCATTTCTGATGCATGTCCATCAGATAATTTGTGGAGGAACATGAAATATACACACATCAGAAAAGGTTGCACTGTGGAAATCTTATGTTGTTTTTGGCTGATGCCAGTGATGGTGCATTTAATCCTGACCATCAGCGTGGCTGGATTAAGCGACCCCTGAGCAGGCGTGTGGCTTGTGAGTGCACTGACTTCAGCATTTTCACCTGCTGATGAGCTCCTACCCTGACGGACTGTTGGGAGCTGGCTCCCTGCAGGCGAGGAGCAAGTGGACGTGAGTGTGTCCCTGGCCCTTCCTCTCAGGTTCTTCCAAACCTACTCTTCCTCCCGAGTGCCAAGAGCTGGGCAGCTTTTCTCCACTTTCTTCCACTGTGACGTCTGTGCCTTGGAGCCAGCCAAACGGGCTGAAATCCTGAGCCAAATAAACCTTTTCAGTTGTGAGTGTCAGCTATTTTGTCCCAGCAATGGAAAGCTGACCCATACAGTGACCGTCAGTGAAAACATAAGGGAGGTGTCCCATGAGCAGAATGTGGTCGTCGCATCAGAGCCAAAATTTCAAACCCATCTAACCATCTTCATTTGGTAACATTAGAGCAGCCAGATAACCAATCAAATCTTCTAAAAAATAAACTCCCAAGGGTGACTTGAATGGTCACAAAAGCATTCACAGTATCAATTCTATCCACCTTGCTGGAAGTCAAGGACCCATCAAGCAAACCTTGACCACTGTTTCCACATATCTCTCTCCTTCTCAAAGTAACAATACTTATTACTGTGACCTTTATCAGACTACAATAGTTTTGTTGTTGTTTTGTTTTGTTTTGTTTTGTTTTGAGAAAGAGTCTCACTTTATAGTTCAGGGTGGGCCTGAGCTCACTATGTACCCCAGGCAAGCTTCAAACTCAGCAATCCTCCTGCCTCTGCCTCCCAGGTGCTGGGATTACAGGCTTGAGCCACCAAGCCTGGCATTTGTGATATGTGGTACTGATTGCCAGTGGGCATGAGCCATGATGCCTGGTATTGTATGTGGTTACCGGATTGAACCAGGGACCTTGGGCTTGCTAGGCAGGCACTGGAACCACTGAGCTAAATCTCTGCACTGGTATCATTCTTTTTTTTTTTTGAGACAGGGTCTTGCTTTGTAGTTCAGGCTGGCCCTGAGCTCGCTATGTAGCCCAGGCAAGCCTCGAACTCACAGCAATCCTCCTGCTTATGCTTCCCAAGTGCTAGGGTTACAACCGTGAGTCACCATGCCTGGCATTGTGGTGTGTGGTACTAATTGCTGGTGGGCGTGAGTCACCACACCCAGCATTGTGGTATGTTGTTACCAGGGATGAACTCGAGACCTTGAGCTTGCAAGGCAGACACTGGACCCACTGAGCTAAATCCCCAGCCCTAGTTATCATTCTTTTTGCGGAACTTAGTATCGAACTCAGAATCTTGCACTGCAAGACAGGTGCAGTGTCACTGAGCTAAATCCCCAGGCCCTCATATGTGAAAATTAGAAGTAAAAAAGAGAGACAACATGAAAGCAGAAGGGAGAGAAAGGAAATGAGAGGAAGGGGGAGAGATGGAAAGGAGGATGTAGGAGAGATAAAAGTGAGCAAAGTATGCTACGTGCATATAAACAACACACACTAATAAAATGTTTTTAAAACAGAGTTGCCATGACTGATGTTGTCATGAGACAGCAATGGGTACTTGAGTATCCATTGTACTATTCATACTACCTTTGTGCATATTTGAAATTCACCAAAGTGTTATTTTAGTGTCATCCTTTTTCACACAACTGCAAATGATTCAAGTCCACAGAACACCACTGCCGTTCAGTGTTTGTAGATGTTTTTAAGAATGCTTCATTATATGTCCAGATTTGTGAACACATAACTTGAGTAGAGTATTCCAGCTTTAAAATATAAGGGTCTTAGTTTCGCGCACAGGTTTATCTTCTGCAGACCTCTGTAATATGCATCACATACTTATCTTAGTTGAAGAAACAATTAGCCAGGCACTGTGCCAAACTGCATGGTGTTATCTTTTAATTAACCTGTGTGGCCTTTTTTGCTTCACCTAGTTGGAGAAGTGACAGCCACTCTGGCTGTCTAAATAATGTATACCACTGCTCCTTTATTGGGTTTATTCACTCAAAAACAATCATTCCTGGTGCTTCCTCCAGCCTCCCGGAGCTGACGAGCCTTTCTGTTCAGGCACAAATCGTGCCGTGACAAACCTCCTCTTGCTGAACGGAATACTTACGATCACGTCACTATATGAAACGCAGCCGGAGTACAGTAAGTCCCCAGTTTACAAAGGAAGTTCTAGAATGTTCCACAGATAGATTCATTCATATATCCAACCAAGTGAGTCTTACACACTTTTGACACAAATATATATGTTACTCTGCACTTCCCAACAGCCCCCGCCACACCACCATTGCTCTCTCTTCCTCTTGCTTCCGGACACCCTGGGCTCTGACCGAGCTTTGTCCTACTGTCCACCATCAGACTGTACAGGAAGCAGGCACAGCACACGTGACGGTGTCCGGCAGA